>JAJLYB010000033.1:0-100255 GCA_030674245.1 Jamesozyma piceae | reverse complement strand
AATAGATTACAACTTCACAATAGCTTTTCTATTTATAATTTTTGTATTCCTATTTTCTAATTAGTTAAACAATCAGACATTTCTTATGAAACTGAGTTAACAACTCAGTATAATCCTGTTCCAGAGTTTCCAATTCTTACATCTTATTCCTGAGTTGTAAACTCCTAAATCCTCATAACTTTGTTCTGACATTTTTATAATTCTTATCATCAAACCTAGTAACCATATGGTACCCTAACTGTACTTTCCAACCCTAATGGGTAAGTGTCAGTGTCAGTGGCGTGGTTTCGTTCTATTACAAAAAATGTATTAATTTCACGGGTTTAATAACTTTAAATTTATTAATTCTCAAATGCTCCTAAAAGACTTAATATTGAATGATACAGTCAACGATTTAATAATGTATTAACGTAACTAAGTAAAGTATATGTAAAAGAGTTCGGCTGGCTTCTTACATATTGTATATAAGTTAAACTAATATAAAAGTAAACACTCTTATATATATACTTCTTTTCTTTATGAGTTTCGTTATAGACTCTACTATTTATCCGTTTGTAAATCATTATCTTTTACGAGTTATACTATATGTTTCATATCCTAGTATTGCTGAGACGTAGATTATATGGTACTATGAATATAATATGGGTAGTTTATAGGATACCAAGTTTAATACGAAGATTACTAACAATTACGAACACGAGAGAAAACTAAACATGAAGGTATGCGTAGGAGTAATAATGTTTGTTTACAAGCAATTAATTTACAATAGATGAAGACGATGATCAACGAGGATAATATAACTTATCACCGATGTAAGAAATTTTCACCTATTACTTCATTTCCCAGAGATATACAAATAGACCAATACTTCAAGTATACCAACTGATTGATATTGATTCTTAATTAATTAAATTATTTTTTATTTTACATAATTATCATTTTATAATAGACCGAACTTTTGTACAAAGATTACAAGTAGAAAAAGATATTTACTTCCTCTTCTGACCTAAATTTATTTCAACATACACTTATCAATAATGATGTTTTCAAACATGAATCACTTTTCTATCAGTGTGCAGACCTTTGACTGCAAATAATTAACAGGTTCCAATGTAATTTCTGGAAAAATTATCAAGAATTGTATGAGTTCCATATCACAAATAATTATAGGTGAATAATACAGATACTCCATGAGTTTAGATTTGTAAATCCCTAGAAGCATGCATATACGGTATCCACGTTATTTTATATTAAGTATAGTGCCATGTATAGACCAGCCACTATATATAAGTAACGTATACTAAAATATTGTGGTACACTTTTTCAGTTGTTGCTTAAACCAGAAAAACTCAAATTCGAACTTATGGGACATTCAAGTATACAACAAAGAGTAAGCATTAAGGTAATCACAATAAAAACTAGACCCTTATAATCAACCTTAATTATGACGTTGGAGCTACTAAACTTCAATAGATAAATTTGGTATCATGACAGGGTACCAGATTGTTCAAGATCCAACCTTGGTTGGCATTCATGCAATACAACTAACACTGTTCATAGACCAAACTATATATAGTGACAATACGCCACTTTTACTTCTCACTAATGTGTCAAATCTTGTCCACCGTTTACCGTTTATTATTTACTATTCACTATTTACTATTCACTATTTACTATTCATGGTTCACCATTTACCTCTCTTGTTATAGTTCCGCCTAACAAATTATCGGGCCTTACTGTGTAATCCCGTCAGCTAAACCCAAAACTTAAACTTGACTCACATCACATTGTGTGCCCACTGGCCACTGGCCAGTGGTTCTACGCTCGGCAATTTTCGTACAGAGAACCTCGGCTGTCCCCGCCCCCACTACCTCCCTGCACATTTTCAAGCCCAATTCAGAAATTTGTATAGTGTTTAGTTGCAGGGTTGTAAGGGGAGTGTTCCATAGAGGACCCACCAACCAACCGTAGTAAACAGAACCAGAAGTAATAGTATATTCTCCTATTATGTGCTGGCTGTTTTACTTAGTAAGTTTACTGTAATAAATTGATGATTATTAATAAAATATCCTGTTGCTAGGAACCAGTGATTATTTCCTGCCTGTATTACCCTTAGTGAGGAAATGTATAAACATACACTGAATACAGTAGCTTGTTGATATTTATCAATCGGTTAGGAGAGTTTATGGTGGTTGTACTGAAAAGGATTTTTTTAGTATAAAGACTACTGAACATTGAATCTCCCAGGAAAGTATTATTAGTAAATCAATCGAAGTAGGAACTAAGCTATTTGGTATAGTAGAAGCAACGTTCAATTATGCAATCTCTCCTTGATTTTTCAACAGAATTAGATATTGATCTATTGGATCAAGTTGTCACGACATTTTATTCCGGTTCAGGAGCTGAGCAAATGAATACCCAAAAGATTTTAACAAATTTTCAAGAGAACCCTGATTCTTGGATGCAAGTGGATAAAATTCTACAATTTTCGAAGAACCCTCAGACCAAATTTATCGCTTTAACAATCCTGGATAAATTAATAAAATCAAGATGGAAATTGCTACCGAATGATCAAAGAATAGGCATAAGAAATTTTGTTGTAGGAATGATTATCTCAATGTGTCAAGATCTATCCACAACTGAGAATTACAATAACACAAGTATCAGAAATGTAAAAGATTTGATCCGGAAATCAGATTTAACACTGGTACAAATATTAAAACAAGAATGGCCAGATAATTGGCCAGATTTTATACTTGAGCTGATTAATAGTTCATCTGCATCAATAGAAGTGTGTGAAAATAATATAGTCATTTTAAAACTTTTATGTGAGGAAATATTTGATTTCTCAATGGAACAAATGACCCAGGCAAAAGCATTACGTTTGAAAAAATCAATGTCGAGTGAATTCGAACAAATATTTAAATTCCTCCTAGAGATACTTAACCAAAATATTCCATCTCCATCACTCAATAAGTCTACATTAGAATGTCTCCTGGGCTATATAAACTGGATACCAACTGAGTATATATATGAGAGCAATCTATTAGATATATTAAGTTTGACGTACATAACTAAACCAGCAACAAAGAGTATAACTTTGAAATGTCTAACAGAAATCTCACATTTTAAGATTCCATACAACGACCCAAAAATCATTGTAAAAACAGTGTTATTCTTTGAAAACGCATTAAATAAATTAGCAAAATCAATAATTCCTTCATCCACTTCTGCATTGAAATTGACATACGCTAATTCATCCATAGAAGACCAAAGATTTTACCAAAATTTAGCTATCTTCTTTACAACATACATGTCTCGTCACCGTGTTCACTTTGAAAACGAAAGTAGAGAACTAAGACCAGTTCTACTGAGTGCTCATGAATATCTAGTCCAACTTTCACGAATCGAAGAACCAGAAATCTTCAAGATCTGCTTAGATTACTGGCATGAATTGGTATCCAGTTTGTTTCTCGAGATGCAGCAATTCCCAATAAACGATATTAACCCATTAATGGAATTATCATACGCATCTATGTCAACTGGAGCAGTTAATCCAGATTTACTCAGAAGATATCCACTAAGAAAACATATTTACGAGTCGATTTGTTCACAGTTACGATACGTACTCATCATGGAAAAAATGGTTAGACCAGAAGAGGTTATAGTCAGAGAGGATATCGATAGTGGTGAGATTATAAGGGAATTTGTCAAGAATACTGAAATGATTCAATTATATCAATCTGAAAGAGAAGTGCTAGTTTATCTCACACATTTGGATGTAGATGACACTCAAAAGATTATGCTGGATGAATTGGACTCACAATTAGCGTTATTGAACACGTATTTAAATAATGAGAAGGATAAACAACATGGGTGGGCTTGGGACAATTTAAATTCGTTATGTTGGGCGATGGGATCTATATCTGGTTCTATGAGAGAAGAAAGTGAAAATATATTCCTTAAAAACGTTCTTCAGAATTTGACAGGCGTTGATGATGGAAAAATTCAGAATCCAAACGATAGAGCACTGTATGATTCAAATGTTATGTATATAGTTGGCCAATATCCACGTTTCTTGAAAAATAATTGGCAATTTTTACTTACTATACTAGAAAAATTGCTAGAATCTATGCATGATAAAAACGAAGGTATTCAGAATATGGCTTGTGATACATTTCTTAAAATTGTTAGTAAATGTAGCTATCAACTATCTATTAAGAAACAAGATTGTACACATGCCTCTCAAGCCCCTTTCATCTATAGAATGATTAGTGATATTGGAAATATCACATGTGATTTAAACCCAGCTCAAGTACAAACAGTTTACGAAGCATGCGGTTTGGTAATTGTTCATGAAAGAAACGAACAATTTAGAGACCAGTTATTAAAGACATTAATGGAATTACCTAACATGGCTTGGGATAGTATATTTGAGCAATTTGTCGCAACAAATGAATTAAATTTGGAACCAACCAATGTTAAAATTATCGCAAATATTATAAAGACAAATATCGCAGTTTGTACTTCAATGGGAGATCTGTTCTATCCACAGTTAAGATATATTTATTTTAACATGCTACTATTATATAAAATAGCCTCGTCACATATTAATGATGAAATCAACCTGTACGGCCAAGTGGGAACAAAGACACCAAAAGTTCGTGGCTTGAGAATAATTAAAAAACAGATTTTAGTCCTAGTCGAAGGTTTCGTTAGTAAGTTGACAAACAAAGACTATAATGAATTTATTGCAAAATTTAGTGATCCACTTCTCGCTGTTATCCTAGTCGATTATAAAATAAACATGCCTGATGCCAAGGAAGCAGAAGTTTTGAAATGTATGAAAACAATAGTCAGAAAATTTGGCAAAGGTATACCTCCAGAAGGTATCTATATTATCTTGGAGAATACCTTTAGTTGTACACTGGATATGATAAACAAAAATTTCGACGAATACCCTGAACATAGACTTGAGTTTTATAAATTATTAAGGGTCCTAAATGAAAAATGTTTCGAAATCCTTTTAGATACTCCAATTCCAAATTTTTTCCAACTATTTTTTGATTCAATATGTTGGACATTCAAACATAACAACAGGGAAATTGAAGTCAATGGATTACAAATTGCAGTTGATTTGTTAGGAAATATCGAATTGTTAAAAGATACTGAATTTAGTAGAGTGTTTTACCAAAATTACCTTTTATTATTTATTAATGAGACATTATATGTTTTGACAGACCCTGACCATAAACCAGTCTTTTCCAGGCAATCTCATTTTTTAATGAAACTGTTTAGTGTGATTTTTGATAGTAAAGTTTCAATTCCAATTTATAATGTTACCGAATATCCAGAATGCTCTTCAAATATTGATTATCTTAAGAAGTATTTAATAGATTTATTAACTAGAGCATTCCCAAATTTGTCAAATATCCAAGTAGAAAGCTTTTTAAATACTTTAGCCAAGCAATACAAAGATCGATTTAAGTTTTCCGCAACATTAAGAGATTTTTTGGTGCAGATCAAGGAGATTGGTGGTGACCCAACGGATTATTTATTTGCAGAAGAAAGGGAAAAAGAATTGAAAGAACAAGAAAGGCTAAAATTAGAAAGTTTTTCAAAGGTAGGTGGCTTGTTAAAATCATTTGATATGTATGACGAAGAAGAAGGTCTCGATTTTCGAATGTAGAAACCTAAATATAGATTATGCAATACTTTTGACAATAGTTTAACCATAATATATGAATTACACGAATAATAACGAATTATTTATTAATTTTCTTTTATTTACATGACAGAAGGAATTGAAAATTCCCTTTGCATACTACTTTGATATACCTATTTAGTTATATATAAATAAAAAAATAGCAAAAGAAAAAGGAATTCTATGCAAATATATATGAAATCATTTAATTTTTTTATTCTTCAATTTAATAGTTTCATCATTAACATAAATACCTTTCCCTTTGTATGGTTCTGGTGGATGAAAATCCCTTAACTTTGCAGCAAACAAGTGAACTTGTTGTTTGTCACAACCTTCCAAAATTAAAGATGTAGGAGAAGGTGATTTAACTGTAATACCATTCGGTACATCCAAACCTTGAGGAATCGATGCACCAACTTTAACACCTACGTATTTACCATCTTTCTCTAATTGTGCTCTGTAACCTGTACCAACAAATTTTAAAATAGCCAAATGTCCCTCATTAACACCAATAATATGATTATTTATAAGAGATCGTAATGTCCCCCACATCGATCTTTGAATTTTATTCGTGGAATCATCTACAGCGACAAAAACCTTTGAGCTAATTGGATCAACATTAACCTTTGCAAAATCAGGGACTTCTATCGCAATAGTTCCCTTAGGTCCCTCAATAGTAATTGATTGCGATAATTTCAAGAACTTTCTACCTTTTTGGATTATTTTTGGTGGTTCTAATGGAGACAGATTTATTTTAGTTTCAGGTGTCGTATAGATAGCAGCAGACCCGATATGGGAACGTAAATTAGCTGTTATTGAAAACAATCTTTTTTGTATAATTGACATTGTTTAATAAGTTTAGTACCTCCTTATGGGGGATCGGATTGCTGTTTGGTTTCAATTCTTAACGAATGGATATTAATGGTTGGAAACCCTTTTGTTTTCTAATAAATTGCTTGAAACTGTTTCTAATATTTCTTGATATTTTCAAACCTGGGCTTCGCCGGGTAATAAATTGCGTACAAAGTGACTCCGGTTATTGAAAAATTTCTGAAAATTTTTTGTTTTAAAGCTCATCGCAAATTATTTATAAGTAATATATGGAGTTTATACAAAGTGAAGTTGAGAAAGAATTAAGACCTAAGGGATCAATATAGCAATGGTAAGGAAATTAAAGCATCATGAACAGAAATTATTGAAGAAGGTCGATTTTTTTGACTGGAAACAGGACCAAGGCCACAGAGACACCCAGGTTATGAGAACTTACCACATCCAAAACCGTGAAGATTACCATAAATATAACAGAATATGTGGTGATATTCGTCGTTTGGCTCATAAGTTATCATTATTACCACCTACAGATCCATTTCGTCACAAGCATGAGAAATTATTATTAGAAAAACTTTATAACATGGGAATTTTATCAACAAAATCAAAAATATCAGATCTAGAGAATAAAGTTACAGTAAGTGCTATATGTAGAAGAAGATTACCTGTTATTTTACACAGGTTAAAAATGGCTGAAACTATACAAGACGCTGTTAAATTTATTGAACAAGGCCATATCCGCGTGGGACCAAACCTAATTAATGACCCAGCTTATTTGGTTAGTAGAGCCATGGAAGATTACGTCACTTGGGTTGACAATTCTAAGATAAAGCAAACTGTGTTGAAGTACAGAAATCAAATTGATGATTTCGATTTCTCCTAGGCGAATATGGAAAGGGAACAATATAACAATTAAAAATAGATTCATTAAATATTGGATCACATAAAGTACTTCATCACCGATATGAGTTGTGTAAGAAGATATGTATTTAGTTCTAGGCATAATAAATAAATACAAATGCATTATTTATGTAGAATAAGAATAAAATTAATAATAAAGTTAAACGTAAATACTGAATGTATATATGTATTCATGTATTAATATTTATGATTTCATTAGCCAACACTATAATTATCAGAAGATCCCAATTGCTTTCTTAAATCTTCTTGGGAGCCACTATGTGGAAGTATACCAGGAACACTTGGTGGTTGTACCATATCTGTTGGGTCTAATAACCCACTAACACGGTTGTCAACTTGTTGCTGTAAATGTTGTTGGTATGGATTATTTTGAGTAGTAATACTATTGTTTCTTGAATTTGAATCATTTAGCTTTCTAAACGACCCTGCTGGTTTGTAAAGGACATTATTTTGAAGATCCTTTGGATTTGTCATAACAATACTCTTTCTCATTTGATAAGGTAGTAAAGCAGATGTCGAGGCGTTTCCATTACTCATCATACTTAAAGAATCTGTTGAATACTGTGGACCAGTAGGTGGTGATGGTGTTGTCGATTCATCATTAATGTGAGAATAAAACATATCAGGATGATCCATCGGATTTACTGCTGTACCATTTAGTCTTGCAGCATGCAGTTGGAGCTGTTGTTTACTAGGCTTCCTAAAAGAGGTTAAAGAATGTAATGATGAAGAATTGGCCAATTGTGCTGCAGGAGGAAGTTCGCCAATACTTTCTAGAGTCTGAGGATGATTACGTTGCTGTGGGAGGTATTGTTGTTGATATTGTTGTGGGTATTGTTGTTGATATGGTTGTTGATACTGTTGTGGGTACTGTTGTGGGTACTGTTGTGGATACTGTTGCTGAGGGTATTGCTGCGAGGGATATTGTTGTGGTTGGTACTGTTGGTATGGTTGTTGTAATTGAGACATGTTTGGAGCCTCTGAATATATCGAGGAAGCAACTCTATATGTCGTGTTACGGGTATTACTATTGTTATTTTGTGGAATAGAAAGGTTTGCACTATTATCAGTTTCGTCTTTAATAGAACCCGTTTGAGATGTCTTGTCCTGGGTGACAGCAATATCAGCTATTTCATTATTACCATTTACACGTTCTGGCTGAGATTGAACCTGAATTTGTTGTTGTTGTTGGTTATATGCTTGTTGTTCATTTGATTTTCCGAAATAATCCTCTGTACTAAGTTTCTTTTGTTGTTCAGGATCTAATTCTACGATTCCTTCACCTTCTGGAACTTTTTTTGATCTATGTACAGTTCCATTTCTATCTAGGTACACTTTATAAATACTTTTCATTCTTCTTATATCTTCTTCTTCGTCTGGGGATAAAGGAATGACTCGATCCTCATCCTCCTCATCATCGTCATTCTCATGCATAACAGTGTTCTGAATTTTAACATGTTGTTTTTCGTTGAATTCGTCCTGAGGGGTATTATCCTTCTTTTCAAATTCGAATTCATCATCAGCTTTACTATTACTATTCGAAGTTTCCTTGTCATCATCGAAAATCGATAGGTTCGATGCCTGAGGTTTATAATTATCATTTTGAATATAATCACTTGAGCTAACTAATCTACTAGCAACTCGTTTATTGGCTAACTTCGATTCACTCCTCTGATGTAATGATAAAGACGATTGACTCGCATTTCTTGATCTTGTAGCAGCAAAATTATAGCCACCGACCCCGTCATTTTGGACCTGTTTAGCGAAATTCATCAATGAATTTGTATCGTTTGTCTCTGGTAATTGGAATGGATTTAGCTCCCACGATTGTGGTTCTTCTGATCCCGTATAACTTCCATTATTGAATGGATTTGATGCCGGCGGTCTTTGCATTTGACGCATATTATTGCTGTAAGGTTGATTCATGTTCTGTTGGGGATTACTTTGTGGATAAAATTGCTGCTGTTGCTGTTGCTGTTGTGGATGATTGTTCATACGTCCTGGAAATCCGTTAGTCAAGAACTCCGAATCACCTTCAAAATCAGGATCGTGATCCTCTTGTGCTTCTCTTTTACTTCTACGGTATAATATGGTAAAAATGACAGCGAGACCTATAAGAACGACTACAACAGGAACTGCAACAGCGACACCGACTGTGACTCCCATAGAATGATCAGCTGGCTTTTGGCATTGTTGTTTTGTGCCTGTACATTCATTTTTCTTGGTTTTTGTTGCTGAAGTAGATTCTTCAGAAGAGGAAGAGGAGTTATCATCGTCTGTATCCCTCTTTTGGAACTCAAAAGGATAACCAGTCGTTATAGTTGCAAAAGATGTGATAGTCCGGGACATCTCTTGGGGAGTCACGGTTGCACTCTTAATAGAATGGTATGAATCTAAATGTAACATGTAGTACAGTTAACTGAATATGTATAATAATATAATACCTGTAAAAAATAATATAGAGTCCTTGATAGCGTCTTGAAAAATATTAATAAAATCCTTGATCTATTCAAAAATAAGTAGCTAAATATAGAAAAAAAATACCGTTAGTCTTCCAATATCTGTGTTAGTTAAACCTATTTTTAATACTAATTTGCGGGGAATTACCTTCTCGAGAAGCAATATAGATGGTATAGTTAAATGAATCACCCTTATATAAATAAATAATATGGTTTATATAATTCCTCAAATAAATCAGTCAATGTCCCATTGGATCGCTAACTGCGATTTTTTACTGTCTTGGTTTCGAGAAACTATAAAAAAGCTAGATTTGTCTTTGTTTTTGTTTTTGGAAGAATATTCCGTGGAAAAACGACGCGTTAACAAAAATTTTCACTGCTTTGCTACCCCGCACAACCCGCAAAAAAAGAAATCTTGAACCGAAAAAAAAAAATTTCTTTTTGGCGTTAGGGTTTACTAGGGCTTGAACATATGAGTAGGGCTAATTAGGGTTAATAAAATTTGTCGGTGTTTGGAGATTTAAACCCGGAAGAACTTAAATATCAGAGTTTTTGGGGCAGAGGAGACATAGGTAAAGACATGGAGTCATTAGGGGACTATGATATACAAGGTTAAAACAATATGATACAGGTGAAGTTGAAAACCAGTAATAAGAGATTCATTATTAATTTAGCATATTATTACGAACAAACAAATAAAGCTACTCAAGGATGATGAGTAACTCAACACAGTTGAACAAAAAAGTAGTGAAAAACTACTTAACTAGGAAATACGAGAAACTGTTGGATTCAATCCTCCTCGCTGAGGAAACAATATCTGCTTCATCAAAGTCAAAACCTACAGCGGGAAGTTTACCTATTACACATTCCCAGAATAAAAGTTTCACAAATAAAGAACTGATGCAGAAGATTGCGGGCTCGTTGGTTAATGCGTCAGTGGAAAAACTTAAAAACTTAAATGATGAAGATAGTGACGATGTCCTAGATTCCGATTACCAATTTGAATATTCTAATTCCATTAATATATCCTCTTCATCAAAAATACAACAAAATAACACTTTAAATAGAAATAATTCTGCCACTGAACAAGAATCATACAATGAAACACAACATTTTTTGGATATCTTTTTGGATAACTTGATACAGAGGATAATACCCGACAAACTTCCTGAGAGGGAACATTTTAATATCGAAGAGGAGACTGATGATGGAACCAATGAATTGCCAAAAAATACTCAAACCGTATCAGTGTCTGTGCTAGCAAGTAATGTTGGGAAAATGACGAAGAAGATGGAACATGTTTTTAAATTTCAGGACTCATTAATTAGATTTCTTTCCTGGAGAAACCCTTCGAAAACTATTACTGCATTAATAATTTTTACCATAATTTGCTACAACCCAATGTATATTTTATTATTTCCAATGTTGTATCTCATGTATGGAATAATGATACCAAAATATTCCTATTTGCATCCTTTAAGAAAGAACCAATACCTCTATCTTGTGCGAAAAACATATGGAGATTCTTTTTTTACAAATTTATTTGCTACCGGTAAAACTATACCTCCCTATTCTAGTTCTACTGCTACTAGACGTGAATTTGATTATCAAACGAAAACAAATGACACCAACACTAACCTGTCCAACACTAACCCTCCAAATACTGAAATGGATCCAGGAAGTGATGAAAATTTATACGATGTTTCAAGCGGAATGCAACTAGTAATAAATTTGAGGGACTTTCAAAACATGACTACAGGAACGTTAAATTTTTTAGATTCAATGTCCAAATTTATTAATGTTACAGCCGGGTTTAAAGACGAACGTAATTCTACGATAATCTTTTTAGCGTGTCTGTCAGCATTTTTTACTTTAAGAATGTTATCAACTTTTATAAACTGGAGTTTTACAATCAGTGTTTTTGGCTGGTCAATATTAATACTAATTCATCCAAAGGTACGCCCGGAAATTTTGAAACTCATCAAGAATTCTGATAAATTAGATTCACCTAAAGATGAATTGAATTCAACTGAAAATTTTGATATCATCATTGATGAGCCACCCCAAATTAGATTTGTTGAAATATTTGAAATTTATAGACAAGGTATCATACCCAACTCTTGGAAATTTTTCATGTTCTCGACAACTGTTTTTGATCCATCAGATATGTATAGAAAAGCACAAACACCCCCACCTGGTACTAAAGATATAAATGAAATATTACCACCTAAATCTTGGATTTTTGATGAAAATTCTAATTGGGAAATTGATTATGATGTTAACAAATGGTCCACGGACAAAAGCATAAATAATCTTCAAACTAATACAGAGTTTTTACAAGACACAATGTTCAAAAGAAGAAGATTAACCAGAAAGGTTATTAGAGATGTACATAATAGTTTAGCATAAATTCATATGTCCTTATCTTGATACAAAAATTTAACTAATACCGGATTTAATAGGTAGTGACTGAGAACACAACCATTATTTAGTCAAAAAAGAGCATGGCAATTACAATAAATGGTGATTGCATTGCGGATTTTGTAATCGCTTTAGTTTTTAACCACCTATATACATGACCCAGATAATAAATATTATATGCTACAACTACGTAACATGAGAAAAAGTTAGTCTATAAAAAGTTTAGGACTCTCTAAATCCAGGCCCAATAACATTTACATAGTTTAATTTCGCAACGGAATAAAATGTGCATAAATATATCAACAATTATAAAAAAAAACTTATATAGCTGGATTAATTCAAAGTTTTATTTATGAAGGAACACCTTCAATTTCCGATTTTGAAATCTTGTTAATTATTTTTCTCCAATTTTTTCTATTATCATGGATAGGAACGTTCACCAAACTTAGATAAAGTACACACAACAACAAGAGAAATGCAATAACTGAGACAGGTATTATCATGCTGACAAAATTTCTCTTTGAATCAGCCTTCTGATAGGGACAGTAAGAAGCAGGACTACCAATAATCCAACAGTTACTCACCGATATAGAATTTAAATTAATCCATATTTCCACGTTTCCACTCTCAATATCATCCAAATACAACCCCAAGGATGTCTCTTCTATAGGAGTTACAGGTAAAGAAAACATATAACCCTCAGGACAAAGTCTATTTTTCACTTCATAATAATCAAAATACGATTGTTTAAAGTCTGGGATTATCCAATCAAATGCATCCGTGATATTTCTACAAAGCCCGACTTTGGAACTGTAACAATTTGACACCTGCCAAAACATTGAAGAATTTGAAGCAAAATATTTTAAAGATGCACAATTATACGCTTGCATGGAATCTTTTCCCATCAGCAGCCTTGAATTTGATAATCTTGGTTCATTATATTTCCATGTCCATACCAAACTATCTTGCAATAAACTCATGATATCTGTAACGTTACTTATATCATAAGAATTGGCAATTATTGGAGATTGACCACCTCCCATATACTGCCGTATATCCGATTCTGTGAATTCTGTCTCCAAGAATCTCCAAGATTTTGATACAATTCTCCTTATATCTTCATTATCTGCTGGATATGCATACGTTGAGTTTTTGATGTCATAATTCAAGATTGACTTGGGGAATACATATGGTGAATGTGTTATATCTTCTGTCGATGATAAATCTGCAATTACTACACGTTTATGCTTATTGTATAGGAAATTGTACAAGGTTGGCCATGCTGAAGTGTACTTGTCTGTAGTTAAGAGATCAAATTGCGCAGTAGCATTGGCTTTGTGATCGTGTCTATCTAGGACAAAATCATATGGTGTGTATATGAGTGAACGCTCCAGGCTATTTAGTAATACTGTTGATGCACCAGACATCCCGTTACCTATTTCTCTTTTATTCGTATTTGTGTGGTTAGTCTCAATATGGCTGGTTGCCGAAGAATTAGATGAGAGACGTAAGAACAGCACTAGCATATTTGCCGAAAGGTTATTATTACTGGCTGTCAAAAATTCTTGAAATGTGTTCAAAAACTCACTAAATTGAATCGGAGTATCTGTTACCATCCATGTATCATTTCTAAATTCAATTTCTAATACCATGGAATTGACACCAAGGTTTATTAAGGAGGAAAAGTTATTTAATAAATCTGTTCCATTTAGACTCGTTGTAGTATTCCTCTGAAAATTAATCTCAGCACTTTGGTTATTAAATAGAATCCTTTGCAAACTAACTCCCACTAACGGCACCTGGTCTATTGTAATGTTGTTCAATATATCTCTCTGCGTTCTAATAGCGTCTTGCTTTTGTACACTTACCTCCGGCCAGTTATTTACATACCTAGAATTTGATGACGAATGAGATCTTACTTTTAACTCAGCACCTCGGCATACTTGACCGTTTAGAAATGGTATTACTATTATTAAAACCCAAAATATATTATCCACAGAAAAGGCCCGTCGTATGATGTTCATTGTTTAATTATAATATGCCAATTGCTAGAGACTAAATGTGAACCTTTACAGATGTGGAAAATAGCGTTTGAACATTTTTTTACAAACATTGATATGATATACTAATTTTAGCTCATATGAAATCAAAACATCTGATATTTACAAACCTTACATAATCGTGACTGAATTTTTTTGCAAGATGAAAATTTCAATTTTTCCCTGAATTTAGGGTTTAGCAGTACACCTAATTAGGGTAACATAATATATTAGGGTTTTAACTAACCAATTAGAATTCCTAATTAGGTATAATATAAACATCTAACTGGTAAAGCCATTTCCCGTTTAGGCAAAAAATCCAAAGCATAACTTTTCACCCTCACAAAAAATTATTGTCAGATCTGTACTCGAGTCTATCAATTTGAATTGGTAATATAAAAGTATATTTGGTTGTCTCAAGTTTTTGTAATACGATTCTACCTTTTGGTTATGTTATATTAGAAGAAAACCACCACAAGAATAGAATCTGAAACCAGTAATCAATAACTCTACAATAAATGATGTCTATCACTTCAACAGCACAATTCACAGAAAATAAAAATACCATAGCACCCGCTACCGCATTACACTCTACAATGAACACTAACACAACACAGTGTAATAGTTTGAAAGAATCGACAAGCATATTATCAAACAATATGTCTTCTGGGGGTTCTACTGAAAAAAATTCAATATCTGCATCATCTAGTGTTACAACATCTGTATCTTCTAAATCTCTGTCTAGAACATCCTCTCTACGGAGAACAATATTCAAGCCAAAGAAACTCCATACAACAGCGCATAAGGTTCCATCAAAGGGAAGTCAATTGAAATTAAGAAATAAATTTGCTTCTCCAACGGACAGGTTATTGTCACCTTGTTCACGGAAATTAAACAACCACAAGGCAAAGTTTTTACTGTCTAAGTCAAATCCAACAAAGTTAAACTTTGCTACCTATTGTTCAAACGATGATGATCTTATGATTGATTCCGATTCAGAATATCAATCATGAACAAACAAACAAACAAACAAACAAACAAATACAAATACTAACAGGAAATTAGTATAAAGTCTACATTCGGTCTTCAACATAAGAAGCAAAGTAAGCAGAATGAAATATAGAGCCTCAAATATTTTTGGCTAATTTGGTTTCATGTAAATTTAATAAGCTATATATATGTAAGTGTATATGATTTATACAAAAAAATAACAACAAAAAATATTGCATTAATGATTGCTAAATAAAATTTCATTTATAGATGAAAATTCATTTAATGAAATTTCAATATCCATATCATTCAAATTTTGATCTTTAAATATATAAAGTAATATTATTTTTACCAAATATTCATCGTTTTCATAGTCCTGTTCTTGTTCCTCCTTTCCACTGTCCATGTCAGTTACAGCTCTTTTAAAAGTTTGTAAGATCGTGTTAGAATTTATATAACTTTGCCTATCCATATCAGTCTGTTGACTAATATAAATATTCAGAAGAGAACTATCTTTAATCTTACCACCTTCTTCTAATTTAGCCTTAGTAAGGTGTAATATTTCATCCCAATAATATATAGGATATTTTAGTTTAAACATATTCAAATCAATCGATATTTGACTATATACTGGCAATAAACTGTTTAAAATAGACTCTAAAACAATTTCCAATTCATTGATAATCATTTCGTTGATTATATTGTTCTTGTTGCAATCATTTTTATTCTTTATTTGTACCTTTTCTATATCTCCTAGCAATTCTGAATTATTTATATCAACTACTAGTGTCCGTGTTAGTCTGCTATTATCTATACAGGATTCATCCATTAACACTTTCCTTGTAACTTCCATTTCAAAACGATTTGTTTAAAAAGTTAAAAGGCAATTAAAACAATAACTTAAACAAGTTTATAATTTATTTAGTATTACTACCTCAGCGGCTAACTTACACAATTCCTGAACGGCTTGTTCTTTGAAGATATAAGCTGAATTGGAAGTTATATAATCCTAAATAAAACAAAAATGCATAAAAAAAGAATAACTTAATTAGTTCATTAAAAAATTTACCAATTTTTACTAATACTTTTGATTACTGACGCCTCAATATGTACTCATTTTGATTTGTTTTGGTGATGAGCTTGTGATTCACAATAATATTCTTGACGCGTTTCATATTTTTTAGAATATTCGCGTCGTCTTTGTT
The DNA here is from genome assembly GCA_030674245.1 of Jamesozyma piceae. Lineage (NCBI taxonomy): Eukaryota > Fungi > Ascomycota > Saccharomycetes > Saccharomycetales > Saccharomycetaceae > Jamesozyma > Jamesozyma piceae. The sequence continues at coordinate 83,688 of JAJLYB010000033.1, read as the reverse complement.
TTGTAAATACAAAATCTACTGAAAAAGATTATTAAAATTTGGAATTTGAAAAATAAATATGCAATGAAGAGGTTGGCTATTTCGTCGAAAGTACAACCAACAAAAACTAGAATCATCCTATTAAACTAATTCACTCGTTGTAGTAGGAATATCACTAGAAACTGTAACGAAGTGACAATGCCTAACCCAATAAAATCAAAACTATTTAGTGCTTTGAATTTTTTGATCATTGAAAGTTCCAATGACTACCAAAGAGTTGAAGATATTGCAAAACTTTTGAAAGAAAATGGTTGTAGGAAAGTTATTGTTTTTAATCACAATACTATTACTGAGTCTGAATTAAATGACAATAAAAATTGGTTTTTAAGTGAATACGGTTCTTTACCTATTCATTTTATTATTAGTGAAGATTGTGGTTTTCCATTTTATAGAGCTGCTGCATTTGACCTTTTAATACCAGTAGTCGCATATAATTGGGTTAAACAATGTATCCAAACAAATAGGCACCTTAGAACTCTTCTATATTCACCAGATCCAAGACATATATTGAAAAATTTTCAAATTTATGTTTCAAGACAATTTTCCCAAAACTATTCAGAACATTTATTCTACACAGAGTTAATCCATTCATTAGGAGGCACATGCGTTGACTTTATATCAACCAGAACTACTCATATTATAGCAACTGATCCCATGGACAATTCAATTAAAGCAGTACTGAAATATCCATCTGTAGACACTATCAAATTTGTCTACCCAACATGGCTTATCCACTGTTTCAAGACAGTTCAAGCTATAGACGAATCTCAACACAAACTGAATGTCCAAGATAGTGATAATGGCGTGGACATTGAACGATTAAGCGATCTTTGGGACATTGTAACGGACTTAACGTTTGTAAATCTGTCATCTGCAAATATTAAATGTTTTGAAGGTCACAAATTCCTAATAAGTTTAGATTTATCATTATCGAAGCAAACATATACCATTCTTCTACAATTAATTAAATCTCAAGGTGGTTCAATATATCACCATATGACTCACGACGATGTCTCAACAAACTCGAATATGTTTGATTCATATATTGGTTACACTTCAAGGTCAAAGGAATATGAATTACTCGGTTCTGAAGCCAATAAGAATGTTGGGAATATAATATGGCTATTCAGAATGTGGTCAATGCAAAAGTTTATACCAATAGCAAAAGAAAGAATGATTATGTTCAAGCCATTTCCATCAAAACTTTTCAGCAAGAGAGAGTTGGTAGTAACATATAGTAATTATTTTGGGCAACAAAGATTTTATATACAGCGATTAGTAGAATTATTAGGGGGCATAAGCACAACTGATTTATCCAAGAGAAATACACATTTGATTTCAAGATTAAATATTGGGAAAAAATTTGATACAGCTATTAAATGGGGAGATAAAAATTGCGTTGTGGTGAATCATTTGTGGTTAGAAAATTGTTTTAAGGAGGAAAAGAAATTAGATAATAAATTAGATGAATTTAATGATTTTGAAAGAATTAATGGAAATATGAAGCTTAATTTGGGACAAATGTTTTGCAAAATCAGAATAGTTGATGAAAAGAACATTGCCCCATTAAAAGAAGAGTGGACTGAGAAGTCAGATAATAGCAATGATAAGGTAACAAAGAATACTGAACTAAAAGGACCTAATGGTGTAAATGATAGTAACCCCGATTATATGAATAAATCAGTTCCAGATAAACTAGAAACGATGGAAGAAAAGAATAAAAATCTTTCTAACACTTTATCCGAAGAGGATATCTCAACAGGCACCAATAATGATGAAACGGACAGTGCAATAAAAAGTAGTACGAAAATACGGATAAACAATGAAATGGAGGTATCAAAACAAAACTTAAAGGTAAGTAGTATTAATATTGAAAATGTATTTAAAGATCTCTCTGACGATGAAAAGGAAGATATAGAGCAGCATACACAAGAAAATGAGCATAAAGACAAAAAAGAGGAATGTGGCTCAAAAAGTGACAAGGATAAAGAAAGCGTTGAAAAATATGATATCGATAAAGTTTTGGATACTCCAAAGACATCAAGGGAATCATCAGATATACATTTAAATAAAACTTCAACTAGGGAGGCATCTAATTTGACTAATAATGGTGAAGTTATTTTTGGAAAGAGAATGGCAAAGACACAAGCAGCAAAAAGATTACATAATGATATTGAATCGCTTAATGAATTTCAAAAACATAAATCTAGACGAAAAGGTGCTGATTTGTTACCCCAAGAACTTGAGGCAATTGAAAAACGAAAATGTTTAGAAAATGAGGCTAGAGATATTATAGAAAAATGCCCTGAGTTCCAAAATGGGAAAAAGAATAAGAGAAAGATATTCCATATGAATTGTTGTTGTACTGGATGTCATTTTGATATTATAAACGAGCTTGATATGGTTATATTAGAAATGATTGGTATTAGGATTTTTGGTGAAGGAAACAATGATAGTGATGGAAGATTGAACTGTGTAATTGCTCCCAAGATAATGAGGACAGCAAAATTTCTGAAAAGTTTAAGTTTTAGACCTTTGAAATATGCGATTGTTCCTGAATTTATTACTAATTTATTAAAATTAATTCATAAAGGCGAGTCTCTAAATAATGTTATGGATGTTGATAAATTCATTATACCTGGGATCACACGTGAATTATTAGACAAGACTAAACAAGCTACTAAATTATTTCAAAGAGGCAAAATTTTTGGTGTTAATTTAATGGATGATATACCTGGTGGACATAGTGCTATATCCTCTATTTTGCAAAACCATGGAATTGCTAATGTCAACGTAATAAGTACTAAAGATCTTTTAAATTTTGACAATATAACTGAAAACAATGATGATAGTGACAGCGATAAAAAACATAACAAGCATGCGAATATTAAATTAGAAAGCGGTAAATTAATTAAACCGCCAAAGTATATCCTGATAACTGCTAAATCTGCTCAGGTGAAAAAATTTAAAAAGACATGTGTAAATAATGAGACAAAAGAGAATAATGGAATCTTAGTGGTTAATTGGGATTGGTGTGTTAACAATATATTTAGATTGGATATCGATTATGAACAGAAAACGAATGTGTTATATTGTTTATTTAATGAAATATAGATAAAATAATTCTTGAGGGATCTTATTGAAATTTACAAATAAATGATTGGTATATATTTGTGTATATTTGCTATCTAATTAAATAATTGTGAAATTTATAGGATAGAGGACATTGTTAAAAAAATCAGTTCTTCGATATTGTCATGTAAGTATATATTTTTTGTTCGAATATTTAGGTATTTTAGAGAAGGTTTACCCACAAAAATAGTTAATAAAACCGCCGAACATGTCTTGAAAGTAATATATTTAAATATGGGTTTGGTTATTGAATCCATTGTAGTTCTCGTTCTTTTTCAATTGCACGATATATTTCCACCAAGAAAGCAGCTGTTGGTTTATTCAACTATTCTTGAATTACTGTAATTTGTATTTCTATGTTAGTTCAAAACACGTCACTAATCTATACAGCTCACGAAACGGAAAAAGTTAGGTGTAAGGCCTGAGCGGTTAGTTACCTATAATACATATTTACTTATGTATCTATGGGAGTTCCGTTTAACATGATTTTATTATAGTGATAAAATGTGTGCGTATGTAAGCGTTGGCGGTTATTTTTATATATAATACTGGATAGTAATTAAATTAAAATTTCAGACAAAAGAGAGCAACATATTAGAAAAATAATACCCCAGACATATATCCCAAGGCCACAATGAACAAAGAAGACCATAACCTTCAATATGATATCATTAGTATCAAAGACTTCTGTATTAAATACAATATTTCATTAACAAAAATGGAAAAGGGACAAGTTAATAAAACTTTTTTTACGGAGAATTGTTCATCAATTGATTCAAAAGAATTTGAATCATTGAAAACTTTAATTCAAAGTGAAAGTAATAAACGAAAGTTAGAGACAGAACCGACAGCAGAAAAAGTCGTTAAGAAACAACTGCTTATCACTAACAGTATAAAATTAGAAGATGCATATATACTTGAAAATGAAGAACCTGATGAAGAAACTATTCACCAAATATTCCTCTCAAGTGACCAATATGAAGGGAGTACATACGATACAAATCACAATAGCCAATATCATGATATTATAGATTCAGATGAACTAATGGCTGTCATTGATTCCGGTATTACACAAATTAATTCTGAAAAGAGTGAAAATAATAACATTTATATACTACATTCTGATAGTAATTAGCCAAGATTCATTTTTGAATAATTTATTACATTATGAACATTTCTGGATTTTCCTTGTAATTTGATTTACAAAATGCAGCTCAAAATTCCAGAAGTTAGTAAAACGGGAAAATCCAAAGAAATTAAAAAAAGTCGTAATTCATAGAGGGGACGAGATAGTCTGAAAATTTCTGGGAAGCGTAATCAACAGCGAAACAAGAATACATACTTTAGAGATAAAATTAAAGAAAAATAATAAAATCCCTTTGAACATATAAAGAGAATTTCAATAAAATCTACATTATTTAATAAAATATTACACGGCAAATTTAAATTGTGAGTTTAAGGTTACTAATTAGTAAAGAATCAACTAGTCCAAGTAGGAAAATCAATACCAATCTTTTAGTACTTTCAAGAAACTCCACCCAGTATCATAAAAGTTTATTTGATTCAACTTCAAAGAACGATCATTAAACGCAAATATGAACAAATTTGACACATTTATAAATGAAGCAGATAAAGAACTAAACATAGATACTAGCACTAGAAGAACTGCAATTCATAGCAACAATGATAATAATGTCAGTCCCAATAAGCATATGAAACATGGTTCAACTAGTCCAACAATAACGTCTCCAATTATGGCTAATACGTCAACATTTAATCTACAACGGCAGATCACACCAACTCGAATTACAGATCATCCTTTAAAAGCACAGGAACCTCCCTCTGGTGGATCAAATTCAAATTCATTTATTGCAGCGTCTACTCCACCGTCGAATAGTAAAATACCAACAAGGGCTAGAGTTTTACCGAAGGCAAGTCTTCTGGCTAAAAGAAGATCGTTAATTCAGCCAATAATAGCACCTGCATCACCAGAGCACAACACGATAAACAATTCCTCAAATAGTATTACAGGCACTCATAACCGTACTCTATCAACATCGAGCATAATGGATCTCGAACATAACCAATCAGCAATTCGTTCAAGAACAAGTTCAGTGGCATCAAATACGATTAATTTTGATTCAAACGACATTAGCACGCTATTAAAAAATTTAGCAAATAAAGAATTAGAACTGTTTGAAAGTAAACAAAAAATTGATGATCTAAAAAAGCAATTAGTGTTTCAAGAGAAACTTTATGAACAACATTCAGATGAATTACGGCAATTAAAACAACAAGTATCTAAACATTTAAATGACACTGCAACAAATAATACGAATAGCAGCAATATCGCCAATAACAATAACAACAGTGGTAGCAGCACAAATTCAACGCCCCTAAAAGAAAAAGGAATACATCCGAATAATAACAATGATAATTCCTACTTAACTAATGTTTCAGATGATGAAATGCATATTCACAATAGAAAAAAAACAGCAAAATATAAACGAAGAGATTTACCGGTACAATTCCAAAAAGAAGAATTAGTAGAATTGAATGGAACAAGATTACCTTCACCTCCAAAACAAAATAAACAAACACAACTGCATCAACAACCACAGCAGCAACAGCAATTAAAGAGTACTGAATCAATATGGAGTAAACCACTGGCAATATTTAACCAATTTGACCAAATTTTACAAACCGAGTTAGAGAAATCCTTGAATTGGGATACAGACACTGAGTCACCTGAAAAATCTAATAAACCTACACCAAAAGGCAAAGTTTCAAATAGAAACACTACAGTTACCTCAACCGATAATGACAACAATAACGCTAGTATTTTTTACAGTAATGAAATACCGCATCAATTTCAGAATATGAATGACAATCCTTTAGCGAATAAGCGCAGTACATTTAGTGCATATGATAACATCACAGATAGTGGAACTGTATCAAAATCTTTATGGAGTTTTGTAAATGACGTGAAGGCTGGATTATTAGGTATAGAAGAAGAAGACGAAGAGCAAAATGAATCAAAGTATGAACATTTTAACAGCAGCAGCAATAGTAATAATAGTAATAATAGTAACAATAATAATAATAGTAATATAAATAACAATAATGGTAACGATGGCGGTGCAATGAAGGAATTTAAGACAACTAAAAAATCACGAAGTAATAAATTGAAATTCGTTGCTGGAGATGCTAACACACAACTTAAAAATGTAGAGATGACAGAATTTCTTCCATAAATACTGTCTTATTTACAATATATATTATCATATATTGTTACATACATTATCATTAAGCTTATTATTTTATTATATCATTTTTCATCACTAATATATAAGTATTTATTACCTACGATATCTCCAGTTGATACAGAACATAATTCCTTATTCGAATTTTGTATAGTTACTACACCATCACCGATTATTTTCATTAAATTCATAAATTTTGAGTTTGCTAGTTTCGGAATTTGTGTTGAACTCGCTTGAGACATATTGAAAATATCATTTGCTATTTCTTTAAATTCTAGTTGGTCTGAGTCTAATTGAAAATTGTCCAAATCATCAAGAACATCATCTGGTTGGGCATCTATTTGATTTGATTCAATATTTATATTTTCAAGTTCTTGCTCAAGCTCCATAAACTGTCTATTTAAATCCAATTCAAGTTCCGGTTCGATTATGCTATTAGTTATTCCAACAGTAGAACATGTCAAACTGTTATTTAAATCATAATTCATATGGAAGTTAGTGTGTTGGGGAACTGTATTATACGTATAGTTATTCCTCTGACTATAAGACAAATAATTCATTTCATTCAAATGTTCAATAGTAGATTTGTTATCTCCAGATACCAGTTTTATATTCGAAAATTCATGTATCCAGTCATGGTTAACTTCCTTTGCATTACAGTTTCTTATTGTTTTATCCATATTGGATGTTCTATTATTAGCAAGCCGACTTAAAGCAATAGGTTTTCTTCCGACATTACTATTAATATTCCTTGTCTCATTGTTATTCAAAAACTCTAATTCTCTTGATGATCCTACAGTGTTCTGTAAATTGTGATTATTTGAACTAAAAGAGTTGATAGGTCTAGCCTCACTACTTTTATTTATCAGTTTTCCAATAGCATTAACGTTACACTCACTCATCTTTCCTCACTTTCTATGTATTCTAAGTATTAATTTCTTATAGTAAATTGTTTGAGTTATGACAAAGATTCGGCAAAAGAAAGTAACTAAAAATCGTGTTTCTTTTAAAATCTTTATGTTATCTCCATTAATCTACATTTTTATAATAACATGCATTTGAAAATTTCATTATCATCGCATATAAAAGCATTATTTCCATCCTAATGCAGGTTCCGTTACTCCAATGACACATCTAAGAACATGCTTGCTAAGCCCTAAGTTTGAACTACTTTTGTTGCAAATATCAACCCTAAAATTCAGCACATCTCCTCCTCTGACCCTAGAAATGGAACCAAATTTTGAATTATTCCCGAGATTCCTGCAATATTTGCATAAAATATCTAACACCCCTATTTTCTTGAAAAAATATTTTTTGAATTTTTTTAAAATAATATGGATACCCTAAATTAGGTCTTCAAGACTGACACGCCAGGTTTTCCAAGATTTATGGATCCAATCAAATTCGGAAATGTTCCGCAACTCCGAAGATCTGAGACTTTTATAGTAGGCAAATAGTGTAAAGTTTATAGAACATTTAGGATAGAAACTAAACTTATATACATTATATATCAATTAGATTCATAGAGTACTGCTGCTGTTGTTGCTGTAGCTGCTGTAATTGCTGCTGTTGAAGTTGAAGTTGTTGTTGCTGCTGCTGCTGCTGCAACTGTTGTTGTTGTTGTTGTTGTAATTGCGGTACTTGTTGAGGCTGTACGTTACTATTATATTGAAATGTACTAGTAGCAGGTTGGGCAATTGGATTACCTGCAATGCTTGCATTATTGACAGAAAATGGATTGTTTACTTGTTGTGGCTGCTGTTGTCCTAATGGAGCTTGACCAGATGTACTTGTTGTCTGATAATTTGTTGCTGCAAATGGATTCATATCATTTTGAACTTGCGGGGTTGCAGCAGTAGATGAAGTTTGTTTATCCATATTTGTTAACGAAAATGGGTTTTTAGAACCTGTTGGCATTGGAACTAAAGCGTCTTGCTGTTGAGTTAAAGTTGCATTAGTATTCAACATCATGTTGTTATTATTTGTAAATGGACTATTATATTGTACCTGATTACTAGATGACTGTGATAGAGTATTGCCTGTAGGAATGCCATTCATAATAGGTGGTTGAACTTGCTGTTGTGGCGCGTGGTTTTGTAACATTGAATGTGCTTGTTGTGCATTGGTATTCCCCGAAAACCCTGTTGGGAAAGGGTTCGTTTGAGTTGATACATATTGAATTGGGTCTTGCACGTTAACACTACCTAAATTCATAAATGTTTGAGCAGCTTGTGGCTGAGCTTGAGGCTGTGCCTGCGGTTGAACCTGTGCTTGCAGTCCTGCTGGAGCAAATGGATTACTTGTAGCTTGTTGTGTAACATGTTGTACAGGAACAGTGAATGCTTGGTTCAATTGCATTGACATCTGTGGCAATGGTTGTTGGGCCATTTGAAACTGTGTTTGCATTGATGGGTCAGTGATGCCAACCATAGATGCACTTCTTCCAAGCTGATTAGAAAACGGATTGTTTAATGTTTGATTTCCAGTTGGTGATGCTACCATTAATTGAGGATTTCTCAATTGTTCTTCTAGTCTTTTCTTTTGTTCTCTAATTTCTTCTAATCTCTTTTGCGCCAACCCCTTTGCTGGTGAATTATTTTCTGTACTTGTAGCGTTATTGTCAATAAAAGTACTATGCGTAACATCATCCTCTCTCAAATGTTCTTCTAATGATCTTACTAGTTTTGTCGTGATATGCTTAATAATAGGAATCTTTAAACCGACTGATTTACCTGCTTTCAAATATCTAACAACATATTCAGTTAACTCAACAAATTTCTTGTAAAGGTTTAATGTTCTCTCTGCATTATCATGAGATAATTCAAAAAATGTCTCTAATAAAGTTATGATACCCTCATTTAAAGCATTATACAAAGCCAATAGATCAAACACTAGCAATTTAAATGCAAATAAAAAGATCTCATTTGAAAGGTCCATTTGTGAATATTTATTTTTCAATAACGCAGTTATTTGTGTTTCCAGGGATTCGACATGGTCTAATGCTTTATTGATTGAATCTGGTGACTGATCGTGTATGATTGACCTCAAAGAACTGTAACCATCTCTGACGTAATCAGTATGTATTTTTCCAAATTCTCTGCACCTAACTTTGATATAGTTATTATACTTTTCTAATGTTCTGATTTCAGTTGAATGTGCACTTCCTGAGGCAAGCACTGCTTTTAATTGGAAAATTTGCAAGTTATGTGAAAAATATTCTATTGCTACATCTTTCTCGCCTTCACGGATCAATAAATGAATGACTATTACTGATTTGTAAACAATCGTCCATGCAGAATCAGCCATTCTTGTCTCTAACGCGCTAACAATTTCATCGAAATCATTATCCCTGGCTGTACCTGAAAGTATTGGATCAATGTATTTTTGTTTTGGAGGTGCCATTTTAATTTTGGTGGCACCTTTAACCATTTTAAAATAAGTAGTCATTGGTGGATAGTTACTTTAAAGCAAACTATATATGTATAAATAGATTTTCTAACAAAGCTACCAGGCTTCTGTTGTATAAAGGGAACTGGAATATTACAATTGATAACCTTTGTACTAGTATAACTAAACAAAGAAAAAAAAGAACCTAATGATAAATTCAAAATATCTTTAATTGATACTTATAAATTCAAGGCTCAGCTAATCTTGAACTATTATACTAATTTCTGCTTCACTGAATTATCTACTTATTCTTTAAAACTTCAAACTTCCCAACCATTTTTCCCAAAAAATTTATAACTTTTTTCTTAATCCTGTTGTTACTCTACTGCCCCTATGTCAGTAATTCAATGTTGCCATTTGGTCGTTATAGACGGAAACCTATCACGTGAACAAAAATACTTGAAAGGAAGTACAACTTATATGCTAAATTAACTAGAAATACTAAATAGCAGCTTTATATCAACTATAACTAAGAAGAAATTCGGTTCTAACTTGAACAGACTTTAAATATGTTTAACCCTATTTCAATGAATTCTATTCTAGGGTACACACTATAACTGTTTAGGGTTTAACATTCTGCGCCAAAAAATAATTGGAAGGACCATTAGGGCTTAGCTTGCCCCTCTATTTTTGCCATGCTCGAGACACGGTAAATAAGGTTGGTAAGGTTTTCCCGTTATCGGCCCCTCTTTTAGTGAATGACTTCTTGATGTTGCTCAGAAGAATATGCACACACCCCTTCCAGAAGGAAAATAGGATCTTCGCGAAGACCCGGTTTCCTTATTACTCATTATTTAATAACTTAGAATTTTCTTTTTCTTCAGGAATTATATACGAGAAAAATATCCATCCTCGAGAGAGGTCATCCATTATTTCAAAGCCAAATGATGCGTTTTTTGAGTTTTTTTCATTACAAACATGTGCATACAAATGTATATATATCTAAACTTTTAGCTTGATCTCACCTTCAGAAAGTAATCCTCTCTCAATGTAACATAATTTCTTACAATTGTAAATAGTATATAGAAAAAACTAAATTAGTAATTATTATTATCCGCTAAGTAAAGGATTAGAATTGAGTACCAATCTATTATAGAACTGAACATTTCATACAGAACGAAAGTCAGCTCACGGATTATCATAATTTCTACAATAAATAAATTATTTTTTCACATACCATTTTAAGCACATAACTTCAAAAACAATAATCTAATTATGTCAAGTATAGGTTTTGCATTTAGGCGATTTTGGCAAAGTGAAACAGGACCAAGAACTGTTCACTTTTGGGCCCCAACTTTAAAATGGGGTTTAGTCATTGCCGGTCTTTCTGATATTAAGAGACCAGTTGAAAAAGTCTCTGGTGCACAAAATTTATCTTTGTTAGCCACCGCATCAATTTGGACTAGATGGTCATTCGTTATAACTCCAAAAAATTATTTATTAGCCGCTGTAAATTGTTTCCTTGGTCTAACCGCTGGCTATCACATCTTTAGAATTGCTGATTATAGAATACGGAATGGGGACTCCATCTCTGAAATGATGGAATATGTCGTTAAAGGTACCGAAGCCCAAAGGAATAACTTAAAACAAAGACAAATAGAATAAGTATCATGGTCTTCTCTTTATATATATTCTTTGAAAGTCTGGTAATAACATAGAGTAGGACAGAATCTCACATTTATCACTCCGCATTTATTCATTCTAATTGTATAAAATGTATTTAGGTAGTTGTATCGCATTTTTTATATAATATATGATACTATGAAAAGGTAAAATAAATTAAACATTTATAAATATAACTTAAACTTTCTTTGCTTTGATACAAAAAGGTTAATGTTCAATGCTGTATTTTCTTATTGTCTCTCAATCGCAGTAGAATCTATGTAGGTATCTGCCTGTAAACTAATTATATATGTAATAAATGTTTAAAGTAATTAATTTTTTAGCTTCTTTTACTTGAATAACCCATCAATAGCATCATAGTTAATCTTTTTCGAGAAACTAGTTTTTTGTAACATATTTTTCACACTGTCAGCAGTGGAAACATCGCCACTTTCCTCGGCAGCTTTTAATACTTCTTGAAGCCCTGTTCTATCATTCAATTGAGACATGACACCAATAGCACTATTGGCATCAATCCCACTTGCAACCGAAGATATCGGTATAGTTGGGACAGTATTCTTCTTACGACGTGGGCCTGTCTTCCTTTTCTTACCAGTTGTATTACCTGCAATCAAATCTGCTTCCTCTTTTAACCTTTTATTTTCTTGTTCAAGTAAATACTCCTCATTAATACCAATCCAAATTCTTTCCTTTAATTTAGAAGCTTCTTCGTCCAGCAATACAGATTCTAACTCCTCATCATCAACATCTTCTAAGTTATCAGGATCATCATTAATTTTAACCAATAACGATTGTGAAGTAGGTAAAAGATGTAGATTCTTCGGCCTATATGGATCTTTTTCCAAGGAATATCCATCAATTGAATCTTGGAACTTACGCACATCCCTACCAAACATTGATTCATCTATTTGGGTTAGCATGTCATTGTTTTCATCAACAGCGAGTTCTTCCTCTTCTTCTTGTTCTATTTCAGGTGCTGAACTGTCAGAATCTGACGAATCTGATTCATACATATCACTGCTATCGTGTTCAGTATAATCAGAATCACTACCATATTCTTTCTTCACCTTAGCCTTTTTCTTTGCTTTCTTCGCTTTCTTATTTTTGCTCTTTTCGAGTTTTCTCTTCCTAGTCAAATTAACTTTCTTCTTCTCTTTTAACTTGTTTAATTCTTCTTCTGTATAGACTTTCGTTTCAACAATACTATCACCTTTTGTTAATATAATATCTGAATCATCAATACCATTTGTTGCTTTAATCCTCTGAACAGAAGCCTCTCTTTTCTTGGAGAATTCCTTTAAATAGAAGATAACTTCACGAGAGGATAATTCCTGCGCACTAAATATTTGTGTTAAAATAGGATTTTTAGTTAAAGCTTCTTCACTAGTTTGTGTTGCTTCGTCTTTAGCCAAGTGTGTCTTGATTAGTCGTTCCCTTTTTCTATTCTTTAAGAAAGAAGGTGGTTTGGAATCATTTCCTTCTGTAATTGATTTGTCGTCTTTTTCCCTAAATTCCTTGATTGATAGTTTACCTGACTTTGTATGTTTAAATTCGTTTAACCGTTCTTGCAGTGTTGATTCTGCAACATGTGAAACTGCAACAATTTCTGAATGTGTTCTTCTTAGATTATTCATTCTACATGCCAGTAGTACACAAGCACCTGCAATACCAGCAGGTCTACGACCTTCAAACATCCAATCATTGGACATCCTTTGCGCTAGCTTAACAGCATCTTTAACTACTTTGATCTTCTTCTCACCTAAATCTAACTTCTCAGCAAAATGTTGAATAAATAATGATGGATCCGCCAGGGGTAAATCAGTAATGTGCAATCTTTTAACCATTTTCAAGAAAGTCGCACCTATAGAATAAACACTGACTTGCAACCTCGATGAAAAATCAATCAGCATATGGTGTGTCTTTTCCTTTCTGCATGCAACATAAAGACATGAAGCAATAACATTTTGTGATCTTCTCCCTTGGACAAAATTATACGCTAGCGCTAATTTATACCATTGGAAAGCAGCGTCTGTGATATACTCAGGTATAATTAAAGCATGCGAAACGGCTCTCAATTTTCTTCTTGCGTTGTTTAATGTAGCTTCTCTTGATTCCAAAGCTGAAGACCCACCATGAGACAAAAATGAAGCATGACTTTGGCCAGCACTAATAAATGAACCTTGAACCATAGCAGCACCAGCAGAAGTCTCGCCAAATGTCACTTCAGAAACGATAGGATTATCCTCAGAGACGACACCACATGATTTACAAACTAAATCGTTGTTTGCATTATTGAGGTCTCTTTCAAACTCAGTCCCTTTACAACTCTTACAAACGGGCATATTGATTAATTTAGTTTTCTTTTTTTATTGGGATATTAACTTCTACTTCTGTTTCTCCCGTCATCAATATCTATGTTTATTTAATATTTCTAACTAATGTTTTTTCTATATTGTGTATTTTTGTTTGAATGGCCACATCGCGCATGTCAGCGGAAAATTAGTGTAATCATAAAATGCGGGTAACAGTACTTTTGTTAGTGAGTAATATCAACGATTAAGTATAATAGATGTGATAATAAGAATGGAATGCATACGACTCAAGGTTTAGTGCTTCAATTATGTAATATTCCTATATAAAATGCAACCCTTAAAAATGTAGAAAATATGCTAGCTGTGATGAAAGCATTGCATTAGATTTTACGCTTAACGTTTTTGCCAATTAAAAGGACAATTAATATTGGATAGTTAATAATTTCATAACTTGACAAAAGAAATAGAGGAAATATAAGCTATAACGAACCATAAAATCCGTAAGAGTGGTATGTAAAAAGTATCATGCAAAGCCATGACCTATGTTCTATTTTTAATTCAACTGTAAGCCATTCGCATAGAGTTTGGTATGGGTAATTGAAACTAAAACTGTAAAGTATATGAATAATCTACAATAAGGTAATATTGACAGTACTCTATGCACTAACTATCAAAATTTTGTTACCATCATATATATTATATACGCTTAATCACCTTAACAACCACAGATTCCCCCCACGCCCCTTTTTGATTCCCAACAAACAAATTTTGGTGCCGATGGGTTTGATTACATAATGAAAAATTATGAAAACTAATTATTCCATATATAAGAAAGCAGAGGAATTTTCACTTTTTATCAAACAGTTTCCATTAGTTTATAGGAGCTTTTATACAAAGTTCACTTTTGCTACATAATATAAATTCATTGAAAGATAACATCAAAACAGGAAAATGGTTCAAGTTTATAAATATGCACCACAGGACAATCTTCCACACAATTTAGGGGAATTTATTTTGAAGCAACAAAATGATGCATTATCAAAGAACTCTGTATTTAATATTGCAATTAGTGGTGGTTCTCAAACTAAAACTTTAAAGCAAGCTTTGATTGACGATAAATACATCGCTTCAAAAGTCAAATGGCCCCAGTGGAGAGTTTATTTCGTAGACGAAAGAATTGTTGACTTCATTTCTCCTGATAGTAATTTTGGGGAATTCAAGAGAATTGTTTTAAATTCACTACCTGATAATATAGAACACCCCCAAGTTTTCCCCCTAAATGAATCTTTGGTCGGGAAAGCTGAAAATAGCCAACTAATTGCAAAAGAATATGAAGATATTCTACCTAAAACTCTTGATCTATTACTATTGGGATGTGGGCCAGATGGACATACATGCTCATTATTCCCTGATGATGCTCATAAATATCTACTCGAGGAGAAAACCAAAAAAGTCATGCATTGTCATGATTCACCAAAACCTCCAAGTGATAGAATTACTATTACATTGCCTGTTATGGAAGAAGCAAAGAATATTTGCTTCCTTGCTGAAGGTGCTTCGAAACAAGATATCATGCACAAAATATTCGATTTGAAGGACACAACTCTCCCATGTGCTTTAATTAATAAATTATTTGGTGGAAAGGTTTCATGGATTGTCAATGATGCTGCTATGGAAAAGGTTAAAACTACAAATTTTTAAAAGTGCTTCCTGTTTATATTCTAAAATATTGCTTTATATATATATATATAACTAAGAGATGATTTGATTATTTCTATTTTCATTTTATTAATTCTAATATTAATGTATTTTTGTGCTTCTATTGTACAAATGTGCTTAATATATAGAAAGTAACAGCGTATACATACCTCCATTACTCTACACATTGGCCCGTTAGTTAGAACTTTTATATGTATTTAATGCGTTTTCTGGCAGGGAATATATCCAGTCGTTACTTTGTAGCATACTAATAAAAGCTTTGATCTCGGGGATCGAACTAATTGTCTTCTTTGATCCAATGATGATTAGTTTTGATTTGGCTCTTGTCATAGCTACATTAACTCTTCTAATTTCCTTTAATAAAGATCCACCGTTAAAATTATTATTACTACGAACCATAGATATAATAATACACTCTTTGTCACGTCCTTGAAATTGATCAGCAGTAAGAATCTCCAATTGATCGAATTCTGGTTTATGTAATATCTTCTTTAATAATCGCAATTGAGCCCTATATAATGTCATAACACCAATATCTTTACAAAATACACCCCCTTCTACTAAACCTTCGACACATTGGTTGACTAATTCACATTCGCCTTCATTAAAGATATTTTCATTTTCCATAATCTCTGTAATATTTTCATTGTTACTATCATAATCTAAAAATAAAACTTTTCTATCTGGATTTAAGACTTCCATTATCCAATCATTATCTGCTTTATGGCCTGCAGCTCTTCTTGATTCAGTTAATTCTTCTAATCTTGGAATTTTTAAACTTTGATTCAAAACAATCTCGTTTCCACATTTTAATTTATTTTCATAAATCAAGAAATTCGATAATTTAACAATATCGCTACACATTCTATATTGATAAGTTAACTCTACCATAGAGCCAGGGTGCCTTTCACAAAATATCTTAAATAAAGATTCCTCCAAACCACCATCCTTAGCCGGTTCATTCTTGACTAATGGCGGTAATTGGAAATGATCACCAACCATAATATACTTTTCACCATATCTTAGAGGACCCAATGCCACTGGCATTGAGACTTGACTTGCTTCATCAAGAATAACATAATCAAAATCTTTCTCCTTTAATGAAAATAATATATCTGTTATTCCTAAACAAGTGGTTGCAACTAGCGACATTTTATTGATTTTGTCCATGAATTCATTATAAGTTTTGATATTGTCGTAGTTAGGTATATATTTTTGTATTTGTGGGTGAATACTCCTCTTAGAACCTAACCTTGTAATGTCGATATCTGTTTCGAGTAACTTTAATAAAATGTTATCCACAGCAGAATGCGTGTATGATGTTAAAAGAATTTTCTTGCCATCAGCAACTAATATTTTAATTAATTCAGATATCACTGTTGTTTTACCAGTGCCGGGCATACCTAGTACTAGTGCATAATCTTCCGCCCTTAGAATTTTATCAATAGCTTTAATTTGGTCCTCGTTAAACCTTTTCATTGCTTCCTGTTTATTATATGGTACCAAAAGTGGTTTATCTTCAGGGATAAATCTTGGCGCTTTACCATCTATTAGTAAAGATCTAATATTTTTATCCCCTCCTTCCGAACGTTTAAATTTTCTAACATTTCCAGTCTTTTCATCCTTCACCAAGTCACTAGGGCTGACTGCTGGCAAAAATAAATTCAGTAAATTAAATCTCGCAGCAGATAAACTTTGTTGCATATTATTCTTGTCAATCCTGTATGTAACAAGGTTTTGTGTTGCCAAACATTGTGATTCGCTAATGGTCTCATCAAACACGCTTTGAATAGTAGTAGAATTCTTGGTTATTATCCTATTATTCAATAATTTCCTTTTCGTAGAAACGCTAATAAACTTCTTTGAAATGTCTGTTACAAATCCATGGCATAAAGCAAAATGGCCTATCTCATCACTTATTATCACCCTATCATTGATAGAAACCTGAAAATTAAGCATAGAATTATCATCTGAAGTGGCGTGTTTATCTTTTTTAAAACGATACAAATATGTTTCAACTTGGGTAGTGTCCTTTTTGACTTCTGATACAACCAAATTAGCCACACATCTAGCATTTAGTGACTCCCTAGTCTGACCATCCATTAAAAATAGTTCTTGGTTTGTACTGGTAACACTGGATTCTTCTTTTGTAATTAAATCATTATATTTTAGAAAGAATTCTTTGTACAGTCTTAGGTTACCATTTAAATGGCATGTTAAGGCGTCAAACTCCTCATTTATGTATTTATCCCCCCCTGCAGTTCCGTCTTCGACTAATTTATTCAACACCATACTGATGGTTTTATTAAAGCAACGTTCACATGAAGAAGAGCTTAGTAATGGAGGAAGCTTAAAATATGTACGTTCTCTAGTCTTTATTGCTTTCAATCTATACTTTAACGAAGTTGCTAATTGGTTCCGTCTCATTAGAATATCCTTTACATTGTGTAAAATCCGTGGATTCATTGTGAATGTTAAATCTTTTGTATAAAGAAGTAGAAAAAATTCTATAGGTAATTCATATCTATCGGCTAATAATAATGTGTATATTAACCCTTGAGCCTCATGGGACTGGTGTTTTCCATAGCCTGTTTTCACTTCTAATGGTGCAATGTAAGTTTTATCTTCTACCCGAGTTTCGACTGTAGCATCTAGGAACCCTTTCATTCCATAAATAGATGACCAGATATTTTCCTCAATATCAATTACGTCAGAAATACAAAGGGGGTTGGTTCTTCTAGTTCCTTGCACTGATACATAGCAACCATAATTATTCTTTTGGACATATTTGTTAACAAACTCAAGAATATTGTTGACATGAAGGTCAATAATCCTTTGTCTAATATCCTCGATAGTCTCGTTACACACAATAATAGCAAAGGAATAGTCATCCAATAATGAATCTAATTTTTCAATTAAATATGTCATTGTAATTTTTGTGTGTGATATTTTATATTTAAATGACTCTTGTAATAACTCGTGAACAATATTACCAATGGTCATAATTATACTAGGTTCCCCTCTCGAATCTTGGAACATATTATCTATTACACTGCTTCGCAGGCACGTAACGGCACTCCCCACCGTGGTAGCAGATAAAAGTATATCAGGATTTAATACTAATAAATTATCATTAGCTATTTGAGTTTTGGGATCCTTATCATCTGAAAGTAATTTCTTGTTTGGAGCATAACGGCCTTCTATAATATGAATAACATCAGCCTCCTCGACTTCTAAATGAACCCAAGGGTGTCTCATAATAACAGAAGTACTTTTTCCATCTGAATCAATGCATGTTAATATTTTCTGTTGTCCAATTTTCGGTAGTGTTAGTTCACGAATTCCAGTGATAACCAATCTGGTAACACCATTTCTTTTAATGCCGATTTTAGCGAGATTTATGTATTCCTCCATATTTTTTGTCTTGCAATCATCTTGCATACTAGTTCTCTTACGAGATTTTTCTTCCATAATTTTTATATCCTTTTTAGTTTCTGGTTCATCGGTATTATCTAAATAATCCAGTAACGAATCGTCTGATGATTTATGTTGTTCTTGGTTTTGTTGCGGTGAATTTGGAATATACTTTTGTTGGGTTAATATCTCGAGTAGTGAATCATCATCCACATCATTATTAGAAATTTCTTTTCTACCCTCTTGTACGTCTTTTATTAAATGTTCTTTGATCCTAGTAGGTATATCTTCAACCATTCTGCTTGGAGAAGATGGTAAATCTTTCAGTTTCTTTTTAATGGTAGCCTTTATCGAAGTGTCATTCTGAATATCATCTAAAATATCATCAATATCTCGAAAAAATTCATTTATTGGTCTCGTAGTAGTTCCGTTCACTCTTACTAATTTTTCAGTATTTTCCGGTATAAATTCCAAATCATTTGGGCCATTAACCTCATTCATATTACTAAAATTTAATACAGCTCTCAGTTTATCTGGTATTGTAGGGGTAGATGATGGATTTTGAACATCATTGATAATATCTTCGGAACAATCTGGTGAACTCTGTAATTTATCTGAATGATCTTTTTTTAGAGGGCTATACTCCCAAATAACCTCTTCCGAAGGTTCATCCGCTTTTCTTTGCGAATATTTTAACCTTGGATTTAAAGATGTATCCCTCTTGATCTTTGAAGTATCTGCTGGTTTTACTGAGGTTCTTTTAGGCGTCACACTAGTACCTCGACTAAATGCGGTATTTCGTACCTGTGAAACAGATATAGATCGCAGGACTGCTGGTCCCCCCTTGCTTTTCGTATCAAAATTATTGATTGGAGCAAACATATACTTCTTTTTCTTTTTAATTTGTTCATTTTTTAAGCAATGTTTTGTTATTGGAAGATTTGTATCGCTACCACTATTAACAGTTTCAGCTGCTAATGCGTGATCTCGTTTTCTCTTTTTCTCTGGAGTTTTAGACATATATGCTATATCATGTAACCAGACTAATGAAGTGGGTCATATATATATTATATCTATTTTGGACAACCTGGAATAATTAAAAGACTTTGTGGCTATGTGAAATATCAAGGTTTTATAATGTTTCTATGAGATGGGATGTTTTTCTTGCATAACCCGATCTATGAAATAGATGGAAAAATATGTAATGTGCTTAAATTATAATAGCTTCTGACATGCAGCAAAACTGAAGAATATGTTTAGTGTATCTCAACATGTATTTATCATTTTCATATACTGAAGATTGCAGTTTCTGCTGTATATACTTTACAATGCATTTTTTAAGTAGTATTCATAGTTAATACTAACATTTGATATAAAAAAGACAATACTGCAGGGAAAATCCATTAATTTAACCAAGGCGTCCAGGCACTCGAAGAAAAGGAGTGGTTAGAGGTAAAAGGATTGCCTCTCAGTTAGTGTAAAGTTATTAATGGTTGGTTAGGTAAAGTTTACTTTTACAGTTAGATTAATCTGTTGAGAGTTTATTGTACAAATCAAATTATTGGGCAACCAATCCAAGTTTCTGTCGCCTTAATGCAATTATTATCAAAAGATTTTTCAACACTTTCAAGTTCTTGTTTAACATAGTTCAAGTTATTTACTTTAGTTGGAGTCTGCTCGACGAACTTTTCTTTACATTGAATGAATATATTAATTTTAAGGCGGTTAATATTTTCAGTTTTACTATTTAAGGAAGGTTAACTGTTACCTTTTTAACCAATGGATTGAGTGTATCCTTTAAATACGGATAAAAGAGTTTCCATTGTAAAAATATTTTAAAACTGATTGAGTTAACAATGTTTCCCTAGGAAGCATTCAGATCTGCCATTAATTCTGTGCATATATATTTTAATATTTGTTCAATCCAAGTTTCTCGAATATTTTCGATAAACATTTTCTTTATTCTTTGATTCTTTCAAACAACTGTTCAAAATTAACCTATATATCAAAAACGAATAAATAAGATTGCTAAGTTCATGTTTAAGTTTCAGGATTAGCTTCTTTTCCGATTGAAAGGAATTGTAAAATTTAAGATAAGTTTTTATCCCAGCTCACTTTTTAAAAAACTTCTACTTCTATTGTTATGAACAGCTTCACTTGGAATTTTAGTTATATCCTCATTGGAAATGTAGTTGAATTTATTATCTTCGGAGTGCAATGTAATTGGTGGTACAAAATTCGTAATTGGGACATTACCTAGAACAGATTTTAATAATTATACCATTTTCTGCTTCTTTCTCTTAGATTTCTTCTTGGGTCTTGTTTTGTTTTGTTTTATTCTATTTGGATTACTTGGGATAACGTTTCCTTAAGCACACTAGTTTCCAGATCTTCTATGTTACTGTAATTATTATTGGTAACCATCTTCATCCATTCTTATCCTTGAGATATATATATTGATATTATAAATTGTGATTAATATATTTGAATCCACTATCTTGAACATGACTATAGTTGACTTAAAAATATAAACTAATGTAGTTCAGTACATAGTTAGCGCTAAGATTTTAATATAATCCCTCCACAAAAAGAAATTAACGTGAAATAAAGTACCATATATACACGGTATTACTATTTAAATAAACGAAAAATCTAACTAGTGTTTACATATCAATATCGATTAATGTATTTAGTTGTATATAACTACGCTAGTGCACTTTCTTGTTCTGCTTCGAGATCTGTTTCACCAACCATCTCATTGAACTGTAAGAAATGGGTAGTACGATGCAGCTCGTTGTAAAATTCTATTGGAACACCCAATCTCATATCGAACTCTAGGTCAGCGTTAAAGCTGGCACCCATAAATGAATAATTCCATACATCTCCGTTAGGTATCAAGAAATTACCCATTATACGATCTGATAATAACAATTGTGCATGCACACTAAATGTTGGTTCAAATCCTTCAGGATCAGTAGTACTTGAATCCTTATTTTCCGAACCCCATAAGTAACCATCTTCAGTTAAGGTGTAAGCTGCCACTGAAACAGACCCAGATTTTGAGCAAATATTCAAATCTACATATTCTTGGCTTCTAATGTCATTTGAAAACATATTTGCCTGTGTCGTGACCTCTGCAGCAGACATAAATTTCAGGTCATCTGACTGGGTGTGGATCCAACCCAAAAGTTCTAATTCTTTTAAATCAGAATTCATATCTTGATTTGGTAGTTTACCAAGCTGTGTAGTTCGACTGTTACCTAATTGAGGCACCAACGCAATAGTTTTAATCTCCTTCACATTTGGATGTCCTTCTGGAGATTTTCCATAGATATATGCACCAATCTGTATCTGGACATCTGAAATCTCTACAAATTTTTGAAGTAAATTTTTTGGTAATACATAAATATTTCTTTCTTCCACAAAGTCTTCTGAGGCAACATAAATATTTTTCAAGCGTAAATATAATAAACTATTTGCGATTGCATTCTTTCTCCATTCATTTTTAGACGTAAAAGTTTGATTTTCATAATTGGCAGATGTTACAACAATAATTTCTTCACCCTGGGCATTAATACTTTTGGTTTTCATCACTGTGGTGGTACTATTTTCTTCAGTTTCAGCTCTAGCAGCTTCAATCTCGGCCATCTTCTGCCTCTTAACTGATGGAGCTTTAATATTTTGGCCAAGAATTAAATCCTTGATTTCAGTTTGGGTAAGTGCAGAAATATTTACATTATATTTTTTACTATATTCTGTCAAGATTAAATCACGCATCTGTGATTCGATAGATATCCACTGTTCATCAGAAAAGGATGGCCACAGGTGATGTGGTTTGATAGTAATAGTAGGGTCCCCCAATATAATGGTTTTTGCCTTTTCTTCGTCAGTTTTTAATCCTCTCAACAATAATATTAATCTTGAAAATGCAGTATATGATGAAACACGTTCTAACCAATCATCATATATATTAAATAGCACCATTTGAGGCCCTGTTGCCTTCATTACAACTTGGGACAATTTATCAATTGACATAGCAGCAGCAAATGGTAGTCTTAATTCGGTTGGCCTAATTGCAATATTAGGGAAATCTAGCATATGAACTTCTAATGGATCAAGCATTGCTTTTCTTGTAACGATAATTTGTTTTGGTTGTTCTTCTTTGGGGAAAGATCTAACTAAAGCACTAACTTCTTCAGCAGCCTTCCATTTTGCCAACTGACTTAATCTCTTTTGGCCAGTCCATACTGATGTATGAATAATCTTTAAAAATAAATGACCAGTCTTGGGATTAAGTATAAATATACAACCATTAATTGCTTTGGTAGCAACATTACCTTCAAATGTTTTGTGCACCGTCACACGATAAACATTAGTGTCATCAATGAATAATTTAACATCGTTATTAAACAGTTCACTATAATTGGAAGAATTTAAGAAAGGTTCCTGTACATTGGATTGGTATATCTGCAAACCTTTTCTGATACGCTCTCTAAGAACATATAAAGCAGGATTTGCTTTCATGATAGTTTTCATACCGTTTTGAACCAGAGGCTTTAAACCATTAAACCAATTGCCGTATGCATCGTACATATTATACGCCAAGTCTATACCAATCATGACACCAGTAGGAGATGGGTACATACTTACATTATCGGTTGTGTAATCTAAGAATTTTGCACGGACGTAACGAGAAATATCATGAGAGTCATAATCACCATACCTTAATTGAACATCAAACCATAATTTATTGGTGGATGTTGCATTATATGTATCATTAGAATCATGCAATAAAGAAGGTTTTGATACTTCCCATTGATAAAGACTATCCATAGTTATATCAGCTGCTGAAGAATTCATTTTATAGGATTTACGAGGATGAACAGTCTCCTTATTAACAGATTCTATTTGTAAAATATTTAATTCAGCATCCAAAATTTGACAAATATCAAAAACGACACTTTCATGTATTTTCTGCCATAAATGCGCACGAAATATTTGAATCAAAGATATCTTCAAAGTTGGAATTTTACCATGTAAAAATATACCTGTTAAATCCAATTGTACCACGAAACCAACGTAAACATTTGCTCTATTAATTGTTGGAGACCACCATAATGTAAAACGACGATTGGGAATCTGACTCAAACCTGTTCTTTGGGCGTTCGTTAGTTTCTTGAACTGCATAGAATCTTCAAATCCAGATGCCTTTTCCCAAAATAAACCTTCCCAAGAACTAAAACCAGTACCTTTGAAAAGTGTATGCTCGAGGATAGTCTCTATACCACCCAAGGCCTGGATAACGTCTGTACGGTAGGCATTCAGGTTCCATAATTTACCATCGTGGTTAGAATTTGTCCACCAAAATGCACCACTTCTTTCAAGGGTGTACTGTTTAAACTCTTTACGAATTCTATGGCCTCTATCGTAAGCTAATGTATGACGGTCCCTTTGGAAAAGTGTACTAATACGGGGAATACCTCTATCCCATGATCCTTCTAATTCTTCAAATGCTAATCTCCGATTTTGTTGTATAGCCTCTTGACGTTTAGTTGCATATTCTGCCCAAACTCTTTGGGAATCCAAAAATTCATTTTCCCAAGTAGTTATGTATCTGAATATTGTCGGGATTAACTTGTCACTTTCATGTGTCATACCTGCACGGAAGTGAGTAATTCCTGTGTCTGTTTGCCTTGAATATGTTAAATCAGAAGCAGGAATCAGAATATGCGATGCACTGATCATACCTAGCCCACCTAGTTCTTTTGGTGTATAAAACACGGCAGGTGGGAAACGTGTTGGCATTTTCGAGTTCAGACCTAATTTTACACGGTTTTGAATTCTAGTTTCGGCTTTCACTAAAATATCTAAAAGTGTATCCGTAGATAAAATTGCTTCTCTAAAGTAGGTAAATAGAGAAATTAAAGATGTGTTCCACTTCGCGGCGATCTTGGTAAATGCACCAGAACCTGCTGTCATTAAAATTCCTCTTATTCTGCTTTCAAATTTTTTAACTTCTTCATCAGATACCTTAAGGTAGGCCTTAGCTGTCCTTTGTTTAGTTTTTTCATCGATAAGATCCCAAGCACCTTCATCGATTGTCAATACCTCGTCGACTCTCTGTTTTGGTAGAATACGAACTTCAAAACCGCAAATCTCGAAAAGAAGGTTTGGATTGTTCTTACTATACACAGATACGAATGAGTTTTCCCAAGCAATATTTGCAAGTGATTTTGGAATGTGTCCTTCAATTTCCCAAAATACTGCTCTCCCTAAATTAACATCTTGACGCATTAAACGCATTCTTAAATCTTTAGGCCAGCATTTTTTGTTATTATAACCAATAGCATTTTCAAAATTAGGATCCGGGTTTTCAGATAAGAAATCATCTGTAACTTCATCAGCTTCCTCTTCACTGAAATGGAACAATATATGTATCTTATCCAGGTAACGCGAATATAATCTAATTGGATGTGATTTTTCAATGTCTTTACTTTTGAATTGCATAAAATCGTTCGGGTTATTTGGGGGACCAGCCAAATCCATTGCCCTATCGATACCTAGAATCAAAAGATCCATAACTAAGCCATAATATTGATAGATAAACGATGCAAACTGTAGACCTTTTATCAAGCCATACTTATTGATATAACTCATGTCCTTGAAATTAATAATGACATTGTTTTTTGCGGTAATATAATCTGCCATATTTGGATCGATAATTAGTCTAAGTAGTCTGTTCAATAGTGTAAAGTCAATCTTTTCTGAGAACTCCCCCAATGTAGTTTCTAACATAACAGTGGACTGACCTCTGGAAACATCCCAGACCTCGTTAATATTATTAATGCCTTGAGACCACTTATAAGCTAATAGTGGTGGGATTTCTGCATCACTCGGCTTTACCCAATTAGGAAATAACTTCCTTTGGTCAGCCTCATACCATAGGTATTGATCCAAATAAGCATCAGTTATTTTTTCTAGTGGATCAACTGCAAAAACAGGAGAAATTGACTGGTAGTGTTCCATCATAGATAAATCAACAGGTTTGAAAACTCTTTGTGTCAACAAGTACTTCTTGATTCTGTTTAACGTGTCGTGTGGGTTATCATAAGCTTCCTCGATAAGAGCTAATTCTTCCCTTTCTAGAGCGTTCAAACGAACTTTTGATGAGTAAGAATCCTTTAAATTTTCTAAAGCCAAAACTAAAATCTTGGTATCATTTTTATATGTCAGCGGTGGAAAAGGAATTGGAGAAAAATTTCGGGCATCAAGCCAATCAACCATTGTGGAGAATATTGACGTAGCCTCTTGTGGAGTAATGTCTGGCCCATTTTTTTCGATTTGTTTTTGTCTTTCCTGTTCATTTTTTACCCATAGTCTTGTTAACCTTCCTAAATTCTTTTTAACTACAGTTTTTTCGATATGGGCCCCACGTATAATACGTTCACGGTTATAATGAGCGGCAGAAACCCATCCATCAGCCTTGGCTTTGATATAGCGCTCTATAATATTCTTTATTGGCTCAGGCATACCAGGAACGTCCCAAGAAATATTTGCTTTCCAACACCTCCATGCTTCGCTTAAATGTTGTAAAATTGTTCTTGCTTTATTTTGTCTAATACCTTCAGGGATCATATCCAATATATCATTCATAACCGATGCTCTAAGTTCCAAATCATAATATGCATCCGTTCTTTGTTTAGTTGTGGATTTTATGATTTCATTTGAACGACCTTCGAATTGACGAGTTAATAAATTAGCTAGCCATCTCTCTAATAATGGTATAATACCTCTCATGAAAAAAATCCACACACGCCAAGCAGGTTGCCAAAATCCACAACCAGGACCTTTTCCTATTATTTTGTTAAATCTGTAATAAACTACATGTTTGAGATCCTTACAGTTTCTAATTTGATGCATCACCTTATACTTGTAACGGTAGATACCCGTTAATTGGCCCAAATGGTTGAGAATATAATAGATACCGTCTGCTAATTGGAATGCATCGACATTACCCAAACGATGCTGAACATGTGAATCTACCAAAAGTTTAACAACTTTTAAAATTTCTCTCATTAAATGGAATGCATTCCCGAACCTTGATTTTTTACGTTCTTTAGTTGTCAGAGTCTTTGTAGGTTTTAAATTAAAGTTATAATCTAAATGCAGATAGGTTAGCCCTTTACGGTGAATCAACAAATTTAGCATATTGTGCCCCTGACGGCACAACTGTAAGCCTGCTTCAACCCAGTCAATTGTTGTTTGTTGAAAATATTTTGTGTTTTTTAAGTTTTTAAGTAATTTTACTTTACCAGTTTTGGTAACTGATTTTTTCTTCAGCTCATTAAATATATGGTTTTTCAATAATTTTTGATATGAGATTCTAACCTTAACAGGGTATTCTTTATCTGGATGCTGTAAGTACCACTGCTTAACTACTGCTACATCCTGTGCCCTTACCATCTTACCAGATCGCCTGTTGAACGGAAAAGGAGCGTTGTACAAGTCTAGAGCATCGTTTGTGTCCGATGTACTTAATTCTTCATTAGATAATAATGGGGTAAAGTTCTCCGATAGTCTTAAATGTTTAGTAACTTTAGTATCACTGATATTACTCAATCTTTTGTGGTTTTTTGGGATGTCGGTAAAGGTTATTGGATTTAGTGACTCATGAAAATAAAATGCTGGTAGGTCAGAGTCACTATCGTTCTTTACTAGACATGAGATTGGATCGCTATACCAGGAAAGTTCCACTGAGCGGGGACGTGAGTTATATAAATGGGGAAATGCAATTCGGTATTCACTTCTAATCGGCACTCTAAAAATTATCCTATCGATTGAATTAAATTCATTGTAATCTTCTTCTTCCTCCTTTGGATAAAGAGGCTCGAATTTTGGACCACCGGGTATGGCATTATTTAGTGCTTTTGAGGTAAAAAATGATTTTTTATCAAATAAATAGTAATAGTTCTTGTCGGTGATTTCATCTCTTAATGGAGTGGATAACCTATATAGATTGGCCATTATTTGAAAATCTAAATTCCATTTCTTATAAGATGTACCATTAACCCTCTTTGTATCATCAACTAAAGGGCGTGCATCATATAACCACCCTCTGACTGCTTCATCGTCGTAATCATCTAAGTTTAGTGCAATGGCGTCTAAAGGTTCTACGGTTTGGATATGTTCTGAGTAAGATAAAGGAGGTTCGTCATCATCAAAAGCTGGGAATCTCATTCTTTTGAAGTGGGTTCTATCACGTTTTTCTCTTCTCATTGCAAGCCACATAGTGGACCATTGTGATGTATATACGGGTTCAATAACTCTTGGGCTTTCATTAACAAATGTAATTGCACCTGAAACGTGATATAATACTTTGACCTCTTTTACTTGTTCCCATGGTTGTGGCATGTTTTCTAATAATTTTAAAACTGCATGAGGCATATACTTTAGAGCCCCTAAGAATGCTCTCTTATCGTAGTTAAACCTTTGAGATGTCATATCCGAATGACTTTCAATGATCTTACGAAGGTGTTCTGGGGGCATTTCCACTTTATTTGAGCCTACTAAACTTGTATTCTGTTTCCTTTTGGATTTTTTACTTTTGTTTTTACTTTTGGATTTCTTCCTTTTTTTAGAACTTGTGACTTGATAAATATTATCCTCAAGCTTTCTCTTCTTAATGGTAGTGGTACCTTGTTCAAGTTCACCCTTTTCATTTGTTAGTTTAGATGCAGTAAGTATATTGGATTCCTCATCATCGAGCCCTGAGGGAGGTGGAGGAGGCAGCTCATCATCAAACCCAAGTGGAGATGGAGGTGCCATTGAACCCAAATCATCTTCAAACCCCGGTGGAGGTGGAGGCGGCAATTCATCATTTATTCCCACTGGAGTATGAGACGGTAATTCATCATCTATTCCCACTGGCGGAGGTGGAGGAGTTAAGTTGCTGTCTTCTTCTTCATCATCGGAACTGAATCCTGGAGGGGGTGGAGGAGGAAGGTCGGACATCTTCTAATCTATTTATAATAGAACTACTAATTATTAAAATCCCTAATTAGTATCTAGAAACGCTAACCTTTATATATTTATATCTACCGATGTATCTCTGTATGTTTTTAAATCCTTTTCTCTCTGTTACTCTTCAGAATCCAATATACTGCAATTTTTTATATTGAACAAATAATTTTCAAAAACATCTGGGATCGTGCATCCGTGCACCTAATACTTATATACAACGCTCGTAATGATATAGTTGTTAATGGTTATATTGTAAACATGCTGCGTAATAAATATATTAATGAGTATGTAAAATCAGAGCTATATGCAAAATCTGGTTACTTTAATATTATTCGACAGTTTCTAGCAATCGTCCTTGCTTCTTCGATCTCCTGTGATGTACCATTAGTAACAGTTATTGCATAATTGTATGCACTTTCAAAATTCTTCATCTTCACCTCATGTTTGGCCAACCACAGTCTAGCCTTAATAGACTCATCGGTCACCATACCTTCTGTAGCATTTTCTACCTCAACACATTTCATCATGTAAAACTTGCAATTTTCTGTGTCGAGTCCATCTTCATATTGTTCAGCTAAGAGATAGAGTAGCATTGTATCCTGGTCAGCATTATTTGAAAGCTGTAACGCCCGTTCATAACATTTGATAGCTCCACTGGTGTATTTTAATTTGGCATAACATGTCGCTACTGCCTGCCACATTCGACGGTCCAGTGGTTTTAAACTACACGCCTTTTGGAAATAATAAAGTGAATATATGTGCATATCTAATACTTCATATGCCTGTCCCAGTCCGTACCAGGCTTTGAAATCTCTTGGGTTTATATCAACAGCTATTCGGTAGCATTCAATTGCTGCATGTGAATTTTTCAATTCAACAAATTCATGGCCCATTAGGGTCCAAGCGCTAGTAGATTTTTTATTGAGTAATAAAGCTCTGCGGAAATATGTGATTGATTTTTCATGTTCTTGTCTTGCACTATAATAGTTTGCTACTATGCAACAAGTTTCCGGATTAAATCTGTCTATTTGGGAGACAAATTGTGCTAGGTATGCTAATTTTGATTGCTTTTGCATCACATAAAGAATATTAGAATATATATCCAAGTCTTCTAATCTATATGGATCAGTTTTAACGATTTTATCGAATATGTTTTCAGCATTAACATAATCCATATTGTTATAATATATAATGGCGTTTTGTGCTTTTAAGTAAGAGAATTCTGGTGTAACGGTTAATAAAAATTCTAGGTTTTCCAAGAATTCATTAACGTTTCCACTACTAAATTCTTGAAACAATGCTAACTTGAAAAATTTAATCATTATATTAGTATTTGGATCCTGTTGAGTATCGATGTTATTCAAACCACCGAGTCTAAATTTTTCATTTAAATGTTTTAATAATAATAACGATTCATCCGGTCGTGTAATGCAGCCAAGCAATTCGACCCAGCAAGTCCAATTGAAAGAATATAATGACAATGATTTTAAAAGTGCGGTTAATGCATGAGATTTATTAGTACCTAGACTTAGTAAGACACCCTTAAGGTAGTAAAGCAACGCTAGCCCTAATTCACTTTCTTTTGTATCAAATATTTCGTAACTATCCAAATATTCTGTTAATTCTTTTAGAATTATAGCAGTACTGGATTGATGGCCATCTTCTAAATGCAGTAACCCAGCATCTTTCTTCTTCTCTATTGAACTCATAAAATCATCTTCATTAGGATCATTAGGATCATTACCATTATTTTGACTTGCAGGAGCATTCCCTGTCATCAATATGCTCTCTGTGCTCTCTACTGTCTTTTTATCCCAAGATAAATACATGCAATAGAGCTTTAGAAACTTCAATCTTGGCTCAGTGCTGTCCTGTAGAAAAAATACACATCTATCAAACTCCTTACAATCAAACAAAGAAGAGGCCAATAGATAATTATCAAACTCCTGTTCTGTAAATCCATCATTAGGTTTAGGAATTTTGTCAACTTTGTTGGTATCGGTATGGTTATTGTTAAATACTGTTCTATTCTTTAACGGAGATGTGTTATCATTAACATCAGATGGAAATTGCGGTAGTTCACACATGCCCTGCAATGCTTCAATGGACCATTTTGAAGATTTGTGGAGTTTCCATTGGGATAATTCAATAGATGATTTTCTAAGATTGGACTTGAAATCATGTAGTACTTTTAACTGAAACTCATCGTCTTCTGCCATTTTCTGTTGCTCTTTGATCGCTCTATAATTGCTTTGTATACGTGAGTATTCGTATATTGTGGCAATACCATACATATTAAGCTGATCACTACTTTATGTTTTTCATTATTGTGAAATTGGCGAATTCTATAATAGAGAACAAAAACAAAGAGAAAAAACATCACACATAGTCAACTGGTAAGGCAAACAAAAAGTCCAGCTATTTACGGTAGTGCTAGTTATATATAATAAAACGAACTACTGGATATAATAGTGCTATAATGGTTTCATCAGGAGATCCAGAAAATGAATATTTTGAATCTCTATGTGAATTAGAGCAAAACCTTGAACTAAACCATAATAATTTACAAACCACGTTAAAGACATTGGAAAAATTGACAGATACAGATTCCAATGATGAAAACATACTGAAATCATTGGACTCGTTATCGAGAGAATATGGGGATTTAGTTAGGAGTTCTGTTGATGTTAGGTATTCGAAATTCCAAGCAAGAGAGTCTCAATTTGGGAGTTTGCAGACAATGGAAATAGATAACATTTCTACAGCAAAAGGGCAAGCACAAATGCAGCCTAATTTGAAGGAGTATATTACATGTATTGAGAATATAAATGTGGATTCTCTGGAGTACGTTAATCTTTTAGACCGCTTGTCAATTGATTTAGCAAAACAGGTTGATATCTCGAACCCAAACACTACTGAATTCGTTATTGATAATTGGAACCCACCAGATAAATTGAAAAGGATCTTGGAACAATTAAGTGAACCAACCTCAGATATAGAACAATTGAATAAGGAATTGCAAAGTTATTTAAATGGTATTAAATTAGCACGAGCCAAGTATAGTTTAGAAAACAAATATCTACTACAAGATAATTTGTTGAATTTAAATAAAGAGGTTAATGATTGGAGGAAAGAATTAGATCATCTAGAGATGTTAATGTTTGGGGATGGCCCAAATTCAATGAAGAAAATGTTGCATAATGTCGAAACACTGAGAGCAAAATTTAACAAGGAAGAAGAAGATGTCACGATGGAATGATAGTAGATAAGTGAGGATTAGCACAATAAAAGATATTGTGTAGTTAAACACATACATATTCACGCATGCACAAACACATATACACATATACATACATCTATATAATACCCGAATATACACATCCATTAATATTTATTACCTGGTATATCACATATCTCGTCAAACAATACTTTCTGCGGTTGTGGAAAACTCTGCGGACAGGTTAAATATTTTCAAGACCATTAAAGAAATTAATAGCATAGAAGAGCAAAAAGTTTGAAAGAGAAGCAAGTTAGCACTTGAAGAAAATAGATATATTAACTACTGTATCATGTTGAACTTCAGATCATGTTGTACTAAACTTCCAAGGATATTTATAAGATCAAATTCTACTCAATTACCAGATAACGCCCCAACACTAAATGAAAATGAAGCATGGCTAGATAATCTGGGTGAACCATCTTCAATTGAAAATGATACTACTATGATTCAACCTAGAACTAGAGATTTTGATTCACACATTACAAAAAATGGAAATTTTCCAGTAGAGGTTGTCTCTGCACCTCCAGAGACAAAATTTATTGATATCAAAGCCTCGATGTCTAATTTTACTTCGTTAAATTATCTTCGACAATATAATAAGCATAACCATACTCAGGGGAATTTTATAGACGTTAGAATTATTCAGTGTAGAAGTGGTAAAGGTGGTAATGGTGGAATATCATTTTTCAGAGATGCTAATAGAAGAGTTGGTCCACCAGATGGTGGTGATGGTGGCAGTGGTGGTAGTGTGTACGTTCAGGCTGTTGAAGGTATGAATTCTCTTGCCAAGTTGAAAACTAAGTACATTGCAGGAGATGGCTGTTCTGGTAGTGCTAGTCAATTGGATGGTAAGAGAGGTAGGGATGTTTTAATTATTGTTCCAAAGGGCACAATAGTTCGTTGGTGCTTGAAACCAACCATGGTGCGTGAATATATTGAAAATGAATTGGAAAAATCTCCTCAAGGTATGTTGAAAGAGATGTTAAGTTCAAAGAAAATTGATTTAAAATGTGTTGGTAAAGAACGATTAGACCCTACACCAAAATATATTCAACTATTTAGAGATGGATACCTGCCTGGTGAAGGCTGGCTCTTTAAGGATAAGACCAAACAGTACCATGAGGAAAAAGATTGGTTTCACCAATTGAATAGAAAAGTGACAAGATATGATAGGGGGTTAAAATCAGAAGAACTCGGAATGGATAGAATCCCACTATACGGTATTGATTTGGATGAGGTTACGAATAAACCAATATGTCTGTTAGAAGGTGGTGTTGGGGGCTTAGGTAATATGCATTTTTTAACCAGTATGATCCGTAATCCAAGGTTTTCTAAACACGGTAGAGACGGCCTTGAATCATATTTTATGTTTGAATTGAAATGTATTGCAGATTTGGGGCTGATTGGTTTTCCAAACGCAGGTAAATCTACTATCCTGAATAAGATATCTAATGCAAAGCCAAGAATTGGAAGTTGGGAGTTCACTACACTGAGGCCAACAATCGGAACCATCTCAAGAGGGTCTGCGGAAGATGCCTTTACAGTTGCCGATATACCAGGTATTATAGAGGATGCTCATTTGGATCGAGGAATGGGGCTTGAGTTTCTGAAACATATTGAAAGATCCAAGGGGTGGGTGTTTGTGCTTGGTTTAGATGATATTGACCCGTTACAAAAATTACAAATTTTAATTAAGGAAGTTGGTGGTATTGAGAAAGTTAAGTCCAAGAACGTTTTGGTGGTCTGTAATAAAGCTGATATCGACTGTAATAAACCTGAATCTATGAATAAATATCTGAAGGTCCAGCAATTTTGTCAAGCACAAGGCTGGGACTCTATACCTATTAGTGCAATTAATGAAGAAAACACAGATTTATTGATTGAAAAAATGGCTGTTTGCGCTAATAGTACACAAACTAATCTAATCTAGCAATTTACACTATCTAATACCAAAATAAAAGCATAACAAATAATGTAGGAGGTTGTATTATCCATGTAAATATAAACAATATAATTCATATAACAATGCCGTTCTTTGTGGCTTCCTTCGAATAATTACCGGGTAATCCCATCGCTTTCAATGTTTTGTGAAAATTTTCTAATGCATCACATTGAAAAAAAAAAAATGTTTAATGGTCATCGAGTAAAATCGATGTCCTGTATTATTAAATGTATATACTAAAAGTATTGTTTTACATTAATTATTTTCGTTAATTAGTTGTTTATTCATTACATTAGGTCTAAAAAGATAGAGTATAACTAACTTATAGCGATGGATCCAAATCAACTACCATACAGTCAGCATCACCATGACCAAAACCAGCAAATGATGGCCCAACAAGGTGCTACTGTTTTGTGTTGTAACTGTGGTACGCCAATAGATGGCTCTTCCGGTTTAGTTATGTGTTACGATTGTATTAAAATGACAGTTGATATCACCGAAGGAATTCCAAGAGAAGCTAATATCTCCTTCTGCAGAAACTGTGAAAGATTTTTACAACCACCTACTACCTGGATTAAAGCTGAGTTGGAATCGAGAGAATTGTTGGCTATTTGTTTGCGTCGTTTGAAGGGTTTGACTAAAGTTAGGTTGGTGGACGCATCGTTTATTTGGACAGAACCACATTCCAGACGTATTAGAGTTAAGTTGACGGTCCAAGGTGAAGCTATGGCAAGCACTATTATTCAACAAACTTTTGAAGTTGAGTATATCGTCATTGCTATGCAATGTCCTGACTGTGCTAGATCCTATACTACAAATACCTGGAGAGCAACAGTCCAAATCAGACAAAAAGTTCCGCATAAAAGAACTTTCTTATACTTAGAACAACTGATTTTAAAGCATAATGCACACGTCGATACCATTTCTATTACTGAGGCTAGAGATGGTTTAGATTTTTTTTATGCTCAGAAGAATCATGCAGTTAAAATGATTGATTTCTTAGAGTCTGTTGTTCCTATTAAATCTAAAAAATCCGAAGAATTAATCTCTCAAGATACCCACACCGGTGCGTCAACCTACAAGTTTTCATACTCTGTTGAAATTGTTCCAATCTGTAGAGATGATTTGGTTGTCCTACCACAAAAATTAGCTAGATCAATGGGTAACATTTCTCAGTTTGTTTTATGTTCCAAAATTTCTAACACAGTCCAATTTATTGATCCACGTACTTTACAAATTGGGGATCTATCACCTTCTGTTTACTGGAGGTACAATTTTGCTGCTTTGGCTGATGCTACCCAACTTGTGGAATTTATTGTCCTAGACGTTGAATCAACGGGTATAAATAGAGGTAAAAACGTCTTGGCTGATGTCACAGTTGCTAGAGCTTCTGATCTAGGTATTAATGATCAAGTTTACTACTTAAGATCCCACTTAGGTGCCATTTTACACGCGGGTGATAGTGTTATGGGTTATTTTGTTGGTAACTCTAATTATAACTCAGAATTGTTCGATAAGTTAGAGACAGATTATATTCCAGATGTTGTCTTGGTGAAAAAACATTACCAAAGAAGAACAAGAAGAAATAGAAACTGGAGACTAAAGAGAATGGCGAAGGAACATAAAGATATTGATGCATCCAAGGATTACAATGCTAGAGACCAAAAGCAAGATGCGGAACGTGCAGAAAAAGATTACGAATTATTCTTGCAAGAGTTGGAAGAAGACGAAGAATTAAGACACAATGTTAACTTGTATAAGAACCAAGCTCCAATTGCTTCAGGTGCCGACGAAGAAGAAGAAGATAATGCACCAGAAATTAATATTGATGAATTATTAGATGAATTAGATGAGATGACATTAGAAGACACGCCGATGGAAGGTGCGGAATAATTTATTGGATAATTATAATAAATTAAAACAACGGTTAATATTAAGAGTAAATAATCTGTATACTAATTAAACACTATCAATAATTAACGTTTATTACAACATCTCATAACTTTATCAAGGAATTAAAATGTTGATAACCGGGTAATCTTTCTCCAATGATATTTCCCTAAAAATGGCTTATTGCACTGCGTTATTAGATTAAGATGACCATTAGATTTTAGGACATTTAGTAAAAGTACCTAAGTAAACAAGTATTGAAGATTAAATTAGAATTATTGAACTCAAATGATTTCGCAAGTAGAAGGCACAGCCAAATCTTTAAAATATGTCCCACCATTGCAATCCTTTATGGATACAACATTTTTCCAAGAACTCTCACGTTTAAAGCTTGAAGTAATGAAACTAAACTCCGAAAGGATATCTTTATTTGCAAATTTGGATTTGTTAACTATACCAAGAAGCAGCAATAGGGCACATCTATTTTTAAATATACAAAGTTTTACTGAAGATAATTGGAACACTGGATCGAACTGCATTCCAATCTCTGGTGCCGTCTTTAATTTTAATATCCTTGAAGAATTTAAAAAATTGAATAAGATTGAATTTTTAGCAGAAAGAACAAGAGAGGTCTGGTCACAGAGTATTGTGGATATTAATCATTGTGTTAGTTTTGATATCATCAGTTTTGTTGATTTTAAAAAATATAAATTTTACTATTGGGTTTGTGTTCCATGTTTTACCTTACCCACTTTAAAGATTGAAATTATTCAATCTGTTGATATACATGATGGCATGCAATCAGTTCAAAATTGGTTTGCCAACCATATGAAGGAATGGGTTTCTTTAATAAATGAGAGTAATGAAGTTGTCAGCTATTCAAATGAGTTAGCAAAAACCTGTAATACACTATGTATAAGGGATACTAGTAATTTGGAAAATACACCTTCTTCCTTGGCCAAAAATTTTCTAAGCGTTTTCAAGTATCATTGTCCAACTAGAGAAAGAATTAATGTAATTTTTGTAAGACCAAGGAATAAAAGCTTTGGGATAGAAGTCTCATTGATTTGTAATTCATATCCTATTGATACAGATATTCTGAATTTTAAAGTGACAGGATGGGAAAGAAATGTTCAAGGGAAACTTTTACCAAGAGTAACCGATCTGAGCTCGTTAATTGACCCTTTAAAAATTGCAGAACAATCGGTTGATTTGAATTTAAAATTAATGAAATGGAGAATCGCACCCTCGATAAATCTAGATATTATTAAAGATACGAAAGTTTTATTACTTGGTGCAGGTACACTAGGTTGTTATGTTTCCCGCTCTTTGATGGCATGGGGCGTTAGGAAGGTTACATTGGTAGATAACAGTACAGTTTCATTTTCAAATCCTGTTAGACAACCTCTCTTCGAATTTGAAGATTGCGGAAAGCCCAAGGCTCAAACAGCAGCAGACTCGTTAAAAAGAATATTTCCCTTAATGGATGTAGAAGGAATTAACCTTAGCGTTCCAATGATAGGACATCCTATTACAAATGAGGAAAGAGAACATGATGAGTATGATAAATTATTGGAGCTGATTAAATTGCACGATGTTATCTTTTTACTGATGGATTCTAGAGAAACACGTTGGTTACCTACTGTATTAGGTAATGTTACAAATAAAATTGTTATCAATGCTGCTTTAGGGTTTGATAGTTACTTGGTAGTAAGACACGGTAATTATCTACAAAAAGACCGTTTGGGTTGTTACTTTTGTAATGATGTTGTTGTGCCTGCTGACAGTTTAACTGACAAAACACTAGATCAGATGTGTACAGTGACGAGACCCGGAGTATCAATGATGGCTGCAGCACAAGCTGTGGAATTACTGATATCTGTATTGCAGCATAATGATGGCTTAATAGCGGGCCCAGATGCACAAACATTTTTAGGAGATGTACCACATCAAATAAGGGGGTTCCTGAATACGTTTACGACATTAAAATTAGAAACACCTGCATATGACCATTGCTCTGCATGTAGTAAGAATATTGTAACAGCATGTAAAGAATTAGGTTGGGAGTTTGTTAAAAACTCATTGGATAATCCAGAGTATATAGATAATTTAAGTGGGTTAAGCGCATTGAAAAGAGATGTTGAAAATTTAGTCGATAATATGGATGGCTGGAGTATTGAAGAAGATGGTGATTTATTAGATATAATAGAGTGAAAAAAATGTTATTTCTACTTTTATATAAAGAATAATTAAAAATACATAAAATTGCATTAACATTGAATTTTTGTTTAGTAATTTCAATAATAAATTTTTTGACTAGTAAAGGGGAAACGGTATATCTTTATCAAAAATATAAAAATATAAGTTAAAAATTGCGGATCAACAGGTAATGAAAAACAACTTATTCAACACTTAAAACTGAATCAAACTGTAGAAAAATTTTCTTTTATCTCTATATATCCATAAATTATTAAATATATCATATTAAACATACATTATTAAATATCATGTTACACGAATATCACGAATATTTACGTGTTTGCAAACCTAAAGAAGGAAAAACGCGATGACTCTCTTAGCGTAAACAAAGCAAATTACAAAAAATACATAAACACTAAACAAACATTAGGCAAAATCAAACCATAGTTCCTACAAACTAATAACAAATAAAAATCATTATAAGACGTAATAAATAATGGAGGTAAAGGAAGTGAACGATACAGCGATATTATTTCCACCAACTTCGTACTCACCCATCCTTTCGCGAGCTGTGAATTACGAACCACAATCCCATATCACACCAAAATTTAAAAGTGTTCCAATTAATGAATTGCCTAACAGACGTACCCAAGAATCGCTTATAGTGCAAGATTTACTTGATGTACTAATGGGATTTGGTGGTATGTATGTAAGGTTTAACAAGGAGTATGATCCAAGCAATAGAACCGCGTCACAGACACATATACAGATACCACAGTTCAGACTTGTTAGAAGGATGGATTCATCAATGAAGGCATTTGTTGGGAAGATTGTTAACTTAGGGAAGTATTATGTTGTGCTGAGGAATGCTAGTGAGTTATGGTCTGAATTTAGTTTTGGTGTTGTGCTACAAAGATTAGGATGTGAGATTAGAGATTTTTTGAATGAAGTATATTTGAAGTTTGTTGTTGATGAATTAGAAGGAAAATTTAGAAAGGATAGAGGGTTTTCTATCAGGGAATTCAAACAAGTTGTGGGAAATAGCGATGTGACTAAAAAATTGGTTATATTATACAATATATATTTAAGAATTCAAGAAGAAATGGATTTGAGAGAGAATATCGACCCGGATAAAGTAAAATTGAATAATTTACTATCTGATTTGAACGATGCTAGTAATGAAAATGATATCGAGAAAGCTACTAAGAGGGAAGAAATTGCTGAAAAGTATTCTGTATTTATGGATGGGGATTATTTCCCAAAAGCGAAAGGTGGAGTTATTATTAATATCCTATTGCAAATGATAAATGAAAACCTTGGTGATAGGTTTGGTGTATTATTTATGAGAGAACTACTAAGCAAAATCTGCGAACGGTACTGTGATATGCTACACGAATGGATGACACAGGGAGAATTAAACGATCCACACGATGAATTTATGATTAACGATACGATGAAAAATTTCAATGGAGTTGTGAATAATCCGATTGAATACGAAAGAATTTGGTTAACGCAGTATTGTGTCCGTAAAGATGGGTTATTGGAGCGGTTTCAATCTCATAGGAATGATATCTTATTATTCAAGATACTTTTCACAGGTAAGTTGCTTAATCTGATAAGGAATAGTTTACAAATAACTCGGTTACCGATGCCCGGTGGTAGTAGTATCAATAGCAGTGGTGATAGCTGTGAAGATATACAGTCCAATTTCCAAGAGTTTAGAATAACTAATTTCGTTGAGTTGATGGAAGGCACGAATTTTGAACTATACGTTGATCAGTGGTACAATCGTGCAAATGAATTATGTTTGACGTTATTTTATGAGAATTACGAGTTGAGAGATTTCTTAATATGCTTACAAAAACATTTATTTGGATATCATAATGGTAAATTTTTTAGCCATTTATTAGTTAAGAATTTTGTTGAATTAAGTAAGAAGAGGGGAAGGAGTAGTAGTGAAAGAGAGAGAGATTCAAGTGAATATAAGTTGCAACAGTATTTAGAACACGAGAAACAACTTTCATATAGTTCTGATAAGAAAAAACAGAATAACGATCTTGTGATGAGACTATTGAAACTCAAATTTGATAAGAATTCGTTTAAGGAAGTTGTGTTGAATTATAATAATAATGAGATAAGCAAGGAGATGCGTGATAATTTTTCGTCTTTAATTGGACAAGATAAAAATAACAATTCCAAGTCGAGTGCTACATTTGCTAATTTCACTAGTAATATATTGAAAGAAATGACTGGCAAGAAAGAAGGAGAGGAAGAGGATGGCAGTAATGAAAGAAAGAGTAATATACATTACTTAAAATTTGAAGTGTCGATACCGTATCCATTAAATGTGATAGTGAATCAAATCAACATGTCGCAATACGAAACGATTTCTAGATATTTAAATTTGATAAAATATCATAGCATACTATTGGACGAGACGTGGATTGAAATCAATAAGAACAAGATATGGCGGTACAATAGGTATTCTGAGAGCATATACAAAAAGATCATATTACGTAGTCGATTGATTCATAATAAGATGAATCATTTCATTAAGAGTGTGATTGAGTATTTCACGGAGGATATCATAACGTGTAAGATGGGAAAGAAGATAATAGATACGAGATATGATAGTGTAATTGATTTACAGATGGTACTGGAGAAGAACCTAAGCGATATCCTTGCGAGTTACCTGTTGGTTGAATTGATTGAAATCCAACTACAAATATTTGATATAGTGCATATATTCTGTCGGTTTATCACACTGATGAGGTACAAGTTGTGCAAAATAGATTATGGATTGTATGAAAAGTACATTAAAGGAGGAAGTGATGAAACGCAACAACAATATAACATTGAATATGATGAAGACGAGTCTATAAGGAAGACCGAAGAGTTGGATACATTTATCTCCACAATCTCGTCGCGGTTTGATCAGCACTACAATGCGTTCATTGATGGGCTGAATCATTGCCCTAACGATCGAGTCCAGGACGATAACAGTGAGAAGTTATTGCATGCCTTACGGGGAGGCAATTAAGTAGCTTATCGCACCGTGTAGTGATTAATAATAGTAGTAATAACTGTTCTATGTCTTCGTCTCTTTGTGTCTTGTGCATTTCCTAGCACGTGCAATTTGTAAGCCAACGGGATTCGTGTTTTTTATTGTACTGGCTTCGTGTAATGTGAACAGCAACACAGAAATCGAAAAAGAAATAAAAAATAGGAATCCCACTAGGCCACACCTAGCTTCCTATCCGTGCACCACAAAAACACGAAGCAGCGTCCATTTTTCCATATGTTTCCAATTTGTTGCTGCTGCCACTGCCACTGTTGCTGCTGATTACACAACCAACCACAAAATACAATTCCATAATCAGTTTCTTAATCTCTCAGTTGAACAGTTTGTTTTGTATATGAAAATTTTTGCAATATAGTGCAATATGGTGCAATACAGTGCAATGCAGTGCAATGCAGTGCAAATGCCATGTAATGCCCACTTGTGTTTGTACTTGTGTTTGTTTGTTGATATGGCAAGACTTTTTTGTCTTACCAACGACATCGGGATATGTTCAACTGTTCAACTGTTCAACTGTTCAATCGTTCAATTGTGTCTCAAATCAGTCGGATTCTATTGATAGATGAATAATGTGTAAATGGTGATGGTGATGAATACACAGCAACCATGAATGATGGATGCTGCAAGACAATTCATTTGATTCAATCAATTCATTAATTCACGTTCTCTGGTTTCATAAATTGATATATAAAGAATCGTTTTTATATTTATTTATTTCAATTTTATTCTCAACTTTTTCTTTCCAATACATATTTTTTCATTATTTTTACCTTCTCATAAAACCAAGCAATTTATCAATTACTTAATCATACAAAATGGCTATTTCAAAAGTTTACGCTAGATCTGTCTACGATTCCCGTGGTAACCCAACTGTCGAAGTTGAATTAACCACCGAAAAAGGTTTATTCAGAGCCATCGTCCCATCTGGTGCTTCCACTGGTATTCATGAAGCTCTAGAAATGAGAGATGAAGAAAAATCCAAGTGGATGGGTAAGGGTGTCACCCATGCCGTCAACAACGTCAACGACGTCATTGCTCCAGCTTTAATCAAGGCTAACATCGATGTCAAAGACCAAAAGGCTTTAGATGCTTTCTTAATTGAATTAGATGGTACTCCAAACAAGGCTAAGTTAGGTGCTAACGCTATCTTAGGTGTTTCTTTAGCTGCTGCCAGAGCTGCTGCTGCTGAAAAGGGTGTTCCATTATACCAACACTTAGCTGAATTATCTGACTCTAAGCCATCTCCATACGTCTTACCAGTTCCATTCTTAAACGTCTTGAACGGTGGTTCCCACGCTGGTGGTGCTTTAGCTTTACAAGAATTCATGATTGCTCCAACTGGTGCTAAGACCTTCGCTGAAGCTTTAAGAATCGGTTCCGAAGTTTACCACAACTTAAAGTCTCTAACCAAGAAGAGATACGGTGCTTCTGCCGGTAACGTCGGTGACGAAGGTGGTGTTGCTCCAAATATTCAAACTGCTGAAGAAGCTTTAGACTTAATTGTCGATGCTATCAAGGCTGCTGGTCACGAAGGTAAGATCCAAATCGGTTTAGACTGTGCCTCCTCTGAATTCTTCAAGGACGGTAAGTACGATTTAGACTTCAAGAACCCAGACTCTGACAAATCTAAATGGTTAACCGGTCCACAATTAGCTGACTTATACCACTCCTTAATGAAGAGATACCCAATTGTCTCCATTGAAGATCCATTTGCCGAAGATGACTGGGAAGCTTGGTCCCATTTCTTCAAGACCGCTGGTATTCAAATTGTCGCTGATGATTTAACCGTCACCAACCCAAAGAGAATTGCCACTGCCATTGAAAAGAAGGCTGCTGATGCTTTATTATTAAAGGTTAACCAAATCGGTACCTTATCTGAATCCATCAAGGCTGCTCAAGATTCCTTCGCTGCTGGCTGGGGTGTTATGGTTTCCCACAGATCTGGTGAAACTGAAGATACCTTCATTGCTGACTTAGTCGTTGGTTTAAGATCCGGTCAAATTAAGACTGGTGCTCCAGCTAGATCTGAAAGATTAGCTAAATTAAACCAAATCTTAAGAATTGAAGAAGAATTAGGTGACAAGGCCGTCTACGCTGGTAAGGACTTCCACTTAGGTTTCCAATTATAAGTAAAATATAATGTATTATGATATCC
The DNA here is from genome assembly GCA_030674245.1 of Jamesozyma piceae. Classification (NCBI taxonomy): domain Eukaryota; kingdom Fungi; phylum Ascomycota; class Saccharomycetes; order Saccharomycetales; family Saccharomycetaceae; genus Jamesozyma; species Jamesozyma piceae. Next base: position 40,174 of record JAJLYB010000033.1, on the reverse strand, counting down.
ATCATCATTTCTATTTTATCTATTTTTCAACGCCAATCAATAAAAAACCTTAGTTTTTTAATGCCCTTTTTATGATTATTATATAAAAATATTATATATAGGTCTTTAATATAATTGATACAGTATTATAAATATCAAATGTTTGCGTATTTACATCATCTTTATCTATCTATTATAGCAACAACGTAACGTGTTCTTCCTAAGATTCTTTATCTCTTGTTCTGCCATGAGGTCAGCGATATCCCGAAAAACTTCATGCATACAAAATTTATATGATATAAGGGGATACTTATAAAGTATTCACATTGACCAAGTTCCGAACCACACACATATATATAAAAGTGAAGATTTAAGGTTTAGTAATATACATTAATATACACCCATTTTTTTGATAACTTAAACTTCCTTTACTAACTGGCTTAAATATAAATAGAGCCATATCGTGATAGCAAAATAAATACAAGAACAAGCATAAATACATTCCAAAAATGGATCACATGGGGCATGAAAATATGGACCACGGTGGTAGTGATGATATGTGCACAATGAACATGTCCTTTACATGGTCTTATAAAGGTACATGTGTTATCTTTTCCTGGTGGAGGATCAAAAACATCATAGACCTGTTTATCAGTTGTATAGGTGTATTTATGCTATCTCTGCTCTACGAATATGCAAAGTATCGTATAAGAAGGGCAAACACCATAACTAGAGCCCATAGAAGTGTATTTTACGCATTCCAAGTATGGTTCTCCTTTATGTTGATGTTGGTATTTATGACCTTTAATGGCTGGCTAATGATTAGTGTAGTCATAGGTGCAGGGCTCGGATATTACTTATGGGACAACAGCAACGGCAACATCCATGACGACGAAATTCGATCATTGGCCTGCCATTAAGTCTATGCAAAAACCAAATCATATAGCAACAATAATAAGAATACAATATATAGATAGCTATTTATAGTTTATACCCTTTATACAATATGCAGGTTCCATCAAAGGTGGGATCTCATATCTTATGTTTGATCACCGTCATTGTATAACACCGACCCACTCAAAATGTGTAATCTATGTCTCTGGCCTATAAAAAAAAGTCTCATTTTGTCCTTTGTCAAGAGAGGAAACAGCTATTTTAATCGTACCTTTAAATGTAGAGAAACGATTAGCTCGTTTATTTTGCTGTGGATGTATTACACAGTTTAATCTGTCAATCCATCCACTTATCTGCTATTTAGTTAGTTCTTGTTTTGAAATGTTTGTCTATTCTTGTTACTCTGTATCTTATTTTGCCAAGGGTATATAAACGCTCATATATTCACAATAAGGGTTTTTACATTTTCCCATATTGAAATAATATATAAAACACACCAGGTAAACCAAACCAAAAGAAACGAGAAAACCCCTCGAGAAATTAGATATATTAAAACCACAATTACTCATTTATCTATAGATTACAAACATGGCAAAAAGATTGGCAGTTATCGGAGCTGGCCCAGGTGGCCTAGCTACGGCTAGGGTGTTTCTAGCTAACGCACCAGGAGAGTACACCATCGATATTTATAGCAACGATGTTGATGTAGGGGGAGTATGGTTTTATCCAGAACATGACAAAGATGAAAGAGTTATGTATGATGATCTTGAGACAAATATACCTAAAGAACTAATGCAATTTAAGGATTTTCCATTCAGAAAAGAATGGTTCCAATTTCCAACAAGACAACAAGTTTGGCAATATTTGAAAGATTACTATAACAACTTCATTGCAAGCTCCAAGGATGTTCAAGTTCATTTGCAGACAGAAGTTATTAACTTAGCAAAGAATAAGGAACAAAACGTTTGGAAACTTGAATCTTTAAATCACGTTGACAATCAAATTAACACTCAAGAGTTTGATAATGTCGTAGTGGCAACTGGTCATTTTACTGTACCATTTGTTCCAGCCGAGATACCTGGCTTAGATTTATGGTTCGAGCACGGAGATGCTTTCCATTCCAAGAATTTTCAAAATTGTAACTTTGCAGATGGGAAAACAGTTGTAGTCGTAGGGAATGGTAGCTCTGGCCAAGATATTGTGAACCAACTAGCTTCTGTGGCTCATATGGTGTATCATAGTGTTTCAAATTTGAATACAAACGAACTGGAAGAAGACGATGAAAGGTTTTATGATTCAGATCCAAATATTGAAGTAATCGGAAAGATCAAATTTGTTAACCATCAAGAAAGGTCCATTACCCTCGAGGACGGTACTACCATTGGAAATATCGATTCTTTACTTTATGCTACAGGATACCTGTATGACCTAAAATTTTTAGAACCTAATTTAAGGTCCGATTTTATCAAATCAGGAAACCTCGAGGACTGGACATGTAAGCATATGTCCAATCTATGGAAGCATATTTTTTACAAAGGAGATAAGACACTGGCCTGGTCCCTTATCCCTCAACTAATCATTCCGTTCCCACTGGCTGAATTGCAAGCTGCGCTTATGGTAAACGTCTTTAATGATAAAATACCAATTCCAGCTGCAGAGGAAGAACCATTGGATTCCGTCGAGGATCAATACGGCCACAAATTACGCGATGGAACTGACATAAACTATTACCATGAGCTACAAGCACTATTAGACACTGTCGACACAGATGGATCCCTCATCTACTTTCAACCAGTGGAATGGGGGGACTTTCTGAGTAGCCTTAGGATAGCTAGTACTAAACAGAAATGGCTTAGAAATGTTGAACTAAACCAAATATCACAGCAACTAAGACGCCAACGCAAACCTTACCAACTAATCCAGTCCCCAGAGTCTAAGTACTACGATAATTCTCCATGTGACAAAATCCGTGCCTAGTGATAGGATCTGCTGCTCCTAGTGTTTCCGTAACGCTTACCAAAACAATTTAGAAAAAAAAAAACTAAAGATTTTCAGAATATAGGCCCGGTCGGCAGGTAAGCAATTATGAAAGCAAAACATATACACTATATTTGAATAATTAGGCTTGATTGACTGTAATTTGTACAAAGAGCCATCGTTACTTATATACCTGTCTATCGATCCAATTTAGTTGTTTATAATATACAATACTAATATACGTTAAACAGAAATTTGTTTATTTTCCTTTTATTTTATGGCTTAAAAGCTCATACTCTAACCACACGGTCCCTTTTTAATTGTTATAAACGGTTTGTTCTAGATAGATTAATAGAAACAACTATAAAATAAAAATAAAATAAGCGTTGCTAGATAAAGAATACATTGCATTGAAACATGTCTGAAAACGTTGATCAGAAGCTCGAACCGTATTCTTGCTCGAGATGCAGACGACTAAAGAAGAAATGCCCAAGGGAATCACCAAATTGTTTCCACTGTCTAAAGGCAAATGCTGCCTGCTCTTACCCAGGTAGAGCTCCGAGAAGAACCAAAAAAGAGCTAGAAGAGGCTAAACTTCGCGGTGAATTTATTCCTAATAAAAGATACAAGAAACAAGGTTATAATACCGAAGATGAGCAAAATGAAAATGGTTCCACAGAATTCCCAATTAATGAAATTTCAAATAATCAAATTCCTATAATGAATCGTAATCCTACAAATGGTAGTAATAATTCCATGAACACCGCACATTCAGCAACTTCTTCTTCGTCAACATCAGCTGCAGAAAACAATACAAACCATGATGATGCGAGGGGTTCAAACAGCACTAGTGCACCAAGCACCACAGCCAACAGTAGTATGAAAGCAAAGACCCCATCACAAAACAACCCACAAACTTTTGAAAGTGTTTCATCACTTATATCTGTATTGGCATCCTTAGATGACAGAAGCACTCCACAGTCTGTACAGTCAACACCACAGTCGTTATTGGACAAACCTATAACTGTCCTATCACCAGATATGTCAAATGGATCATCAGTTACAAAAAATATAAGTATAACGAATTCAATTTCACACACATCTCCAGAGTCCATTCAAGGTGCCAATAACCAAGGAGGAAATATCATAGGCAGTTCAAGCGTATATGGAGAAAATTCCTCTATATCGGTGCCTAATAATAACATCAACCAACAGATTGCAAATTCATATCCCAATACACCAACCTTCGGCATACCCACAACCACAGTAATACCACAATTCCCCAGTATTTCGAATAACAAACCAAGAAGTAACGGTAGCAGTAACAATGGTAGCAACAGTAGTAACTATATTCCATATAACAACAGAGCTACGTCTGATTCCAGCTCTAAGCAGAATTCTGTACCAATTTCCGCTCCGTCTATCGAAATAGAAGCAATATCTAGTGTATTCAAGGGAAATAGAAACTCAATGTGGGCAAATTCAAATGGTCCACACAACGTTATTGATAGTGTGTTGCTAGACAGATTTATTGCAGCGTTTTTCAAACACAATCATAGGTTATTTCCAATGATCGATAAAATATCGTTCTTAAAAGAAGTATCAAAGATTAATGAATTTAATTTTGAAGTGTTAAATCGAGAGTTCGATGAAATTTTTATCTTTAAATTGTACATGATTATGGCTATTGGGTGTACCACATTAAGAAGAGCCGGTATGCTATTGAAGGATGAAGAAGAATTAAGTGAGCATTTAGCGTATCTAGCCATGACTAAATTCTCATATGTAATGAATTTGCAAGATATTGAGACTGTTAAATGCCTAATATTATTGGGGATTTATTCATTATTTGAACCAAAAGGATGGTCTTCATGGTCAATTAGTGGGGTAATAATGAGATTTACCATTGGATTAGGTCTGAATAGAGATTTACTAGCAAAGAAAAAGAAAACAATGAGTGCAATGGCCGTTGAGGCTAGATATAGAGTATTTTGGAGTGCCTATTGCTTCGAAAGATTAATAGCGACATGTTTAGGTAGAATTTCTGCAATTGACGATGACGATATTACTGTTCCTTTACCTCGTGCTTTGTATGAAGGCGAAAGAGAAGATATCGATGTTACTAATACAATGATCTCACTAAGAAAAATGGGTGGGCGGATCTATAAGAAGGTTCATTCTGTTAGATCCGGCAAAACACATCTAACGATGGAGGAGAAACAAAAGGTTATTAGTGACCTTAGGGATGAACTAGATGAAATTTATATGATCGAAAAACTGAAAATGAAAAAGCAAAATGCAGAGTCAAGAGATAAAAAGAATGTGATATCGTTTCATAACTCAGATATTTGGTTGGCTATGAGATATTCACAGTTACAAATTCTATTATATAGACCTTCAGCACTAATACCGAAACCACCAATCGAATCGTTGGCAATTCTGGGTGAATTTTGTTTAATGGCTTGGAAACATACTTATGCATTATACCAAAAAAGATTACTGCCCTTAAATTGGATAACGCTGTTTAGGACATTAACAATTTGTAATACTATTCTTTATTGCCTATGCCAATGGAGTATTGATTTAGTTGAAAGTAAGATGGAAATCCAACAGATAGTTGAGATTTTACAGCACTTTGGTGCCAAATGGGTATTTGCCACAAAATGTGCTGCAGTGTTCCAGAACATTAGTAATACTATCTTGGATATTAGTTTAAGTGATGGGAAAGTGCCAAATATGGATGAATTAACAAGAGAGCTGTTTGGTGCAAGCGATGCCTACCATGATATTTTGGATGAAAACAACGTCGATGTATCTTGGGTAGATAAGCTTATGTAATATTTATTTATTTAGCAAATAGATATACAAAGCTAATTAAAATTTTAACGAATTTTTAAAAAGCAGTACCAGAAATATGATAAATACATAATTTATATTTTAGCAAAGGACATTTTATAAATACCAGCAAACTGAAAAGAGCTAATGTATAGCATATTCAACAATAAAGTGCGGACTATATTGAACCTGACACTCTATTCATAGAATAGCCAAGTAGTGGAATGCCCATATAGTAATGAATGTCTTAAGAAAGTGTAATTTTTAGAAAAGCAGAGAAATTGCGCAGAGTTTAAGACTTTGGCCACATAAAGCAGGGTTCTGGTTTCTTTTTCTACTTTTATGCGCTATATTCTGAGAAACCAAGGCACTTTCTTCGAGAAAAGAAATCTCGCGCAGTACAAATAGATTCCATAATCAGTTTGGATTATTCAATAGAATTAGGTAATCAGACTACTTGCTCGTTCTTTGCTCGAGCAGGCTTATGGTTCAAGACCTCGTTGCTCCCTAGAGTGGATAGTTTATATATATAAAGCGACGTAAACTTTTTACATGACAAAGAGAAACGTATCTTTACTTGAATTTGCAATATTTTAATATTATTCTTGTAAGTAATCTTACTACAGTTAAAATAAGTATTACAAGATATATACGTACCGACAATGTCCTTTGTTAAAGATTTTAAACCAATTGCTTTAAAAGACACCAACCTATTCAAACCAATTAAGATTGGTAACAATGAGCTATTACACAGAGCTGTTATGCCACCATTAACCAGAATGAGAGCCCACCATCCTGGTAACGTTCCAAACAAGGACTGGGCTGTTGAATACTACGACCAACGTTCTAAAAGACCAGGTACTATGATTATCACTGAAGGTGCTTTCACATGTCCTCAAGCTGGTGGTTATGATAATGCCCCAGGTATTTGGTCTGAAGAACAAATTGAACAATGGAAGAAAATCTTTTCCAAAATTCATGAAAATAAATCGTTTGTATGGGTTCAATTATGGGTCCTAGGTAGACAATCATTCGCTGATACTCTAGCTAGAGATGGCTTACGTTACGATTCTGCGTCCGATGGTGTCTATATGAGTGAAGAACAAAAGGAAAAAGCTATCAAGTCTAACAATCTACAACATGGTATCACTAAGGAGGAAATTAAGCAATACATAAAGGATTACATCCACGCCGCTAAGAACTCTATTGCTGCCGGTGCAGACGGTGTTGAAATTCATAGTGCTAATGGTTATTTGTTAAACCAATTCTTAGATCCAAAATCAAACAAGAGAACCGATGAATATGGTGGTTCAATTGAAAATAGAGCTAGATTCGTCTTAGAAGTCGTTGATGCCCTTGTTGATGCCATTGGTGCTGACAAAGTAGGTATTAGATTCTCACCATACGGTACTTTCGGTACCATGTCTGGTTCCGCTGAACCAAATATTGTTGCCCAATACGCCTATGTAATTGGTGAACTGGAAAAGAGAGCCAAAGCTGGTAAACGGTTATCCTTTATCCATCTTGTCGAACCTCGTGTTACCAACCCATTCTTGGCTGAAGGTGAAGGTGCATGTGAAGATGGTACCAACGACTTCGTTTATTCTATATGGAAGGGCCCAATTATTAGAGCCGGTAACTTAGCTTTACACCCAGAAGTTGTTAAAGAAATGGTTACTGATGATAGAACTTTAATTGGTTACGGTAGATTCTTTATTTCTAACCCAGATATTGTTGACCGTGTAGAAAATGGTTTACCATTAAACGGATACGACAGGTCTACTTTCTATGACATGTCTGCTCACGGTTATACGGATTATCCAACCTATAAGGAAGCCATTAAGTTAGGCTACTAAATAATAGAAGCATAAGCTACCAGACTGAGTGTTTTATGTTATTTAGTTCATTTTATATAAAGTATATATCTGATTGAATTGAATACAATATTTTATGTATTATTAACTATCGAATTTATTGTTATGTGTGTAATTTAATCAAGGATGTATACCATATATCTCCCAATATAAAAATAATAAAGAAAAGATTATAAAAACGGAATGTATCATATTTTAATGTATAGAAGAGACTCCTAAAAATGCATTGAAAGATATAGAAATAAAATTTCAGATTTATCGTCTGTTATATGTGTTCTGTAAAACGTTTACCTGTTGTTGTAAAGCTTGGTAATTACCAAGAATGTCTTGGTTCTGGTGTTGATGTTGAGCTGATGACACAGGACTATTGGAATAATGGCCTCCAGTGAAATTATTTTGCCCTTGATAATTATTACTGTTTGTATTATTATAGCCCATTGAAACACCAGTTTGAGTTTGGTTATTGTATACTTGCGGTTGTTGCTGCTGCTGCTGCTGCTGCTGTTGATGGTGTTGATGTTGCTGCTGCAGTGATTGCTGTCTATGATTTGGATCTTGTATATTAGAATAATTGAAACCATTAACTGAATTGTTAGAGTTATTATTATAAAATTGTTGCTGTTGCTGTTGCTGTTGCTGTTGCTGTTGCTGTTGTTGTTGTTGTTGTTGCTGCTGCTGCTGCTGCTGATTCAAATTTGGAGAGTTTAAAGTGTTCAGGTTTGTATTACTTGAATTTGGAGTTGGGGACGGAGAATTTGAAAGCAATGATTGAAAGTAACTATTTGCAGGGTTTTGTGTCGATAACATGCCAGAAGAAGGTACATTATGAGTTTGCTGCTGCTGTTGGTGTTGATTATGAGGATGATGTTGCTGCTGCTGCTGTATCGGGTGAAATTGACTCTGAGGAGACGAAACTCTAATAGTCGCAGATGGAAATGTATTTTGTTGAGTTAATGGAGCACTAGGCCTTGGTGCGGCCAAGCTAGATGTCTGCGTTTGTAGATTATTAGGAGTTATATTTTGTTGCTGCATCTGATTTTGAGGAAGTTGGGGTTGAGAAGGCTGGCTATGCGGAGCTTGATTTTGTTGTTGCAAATGAATGCGATGTTGTGGAAAATTCATAAACTGTCCTGTTGATTGAGGTGATTGATAGAGCATATTATTCTGGCTACTTACACTATTGTTCAAATTGTTATTATTATTGTTATTATTATGAACAGTAAGGTTTGTGTTAGAGTTAGAAACATTGCTATTAACATTTTGAACAGGATTAATCAATGGAGTAGTAGAGGAAACATTTGAGGGTATACTGTCGTGTTGCTGTTTCATTAGATAATTCGCTGACCCAGTGGCAGTTGGCTTCAGCGGTTGCAAAATATTCCCACTAGGTACCGATCCATTGTTCATATTAGTATTGTTTCCATTAAATGAAGTCGGAGCTTGAGAAGCCGGTTGGTGCTGCGAAGAATCAAGATGACTCCGAACTAGGTAATTTGCAGATCCCGTTGCTGTTGGTTTCAGTGGCTGTAAGCTATTTGGAAGTTGAGTGTTATTACTTACAGGAGGTATCAAATCTTGATTTAATTCTTGGCGCATGAAATGGTTTGCAGACCCAGTTGCAGTTGGTTTCAAAGGCTCTAATGGTTGTTGTGATATACTTGGAATTTGGTTATTTACATTGTTTCCACTATTAGCAAACATTGTTGGCATGGTAGCAGAATCAACAGTTTGGATTTGCTTGAAATGTGATAAAGAATCTTGCATATCCTTTAATTCCTCCTTTTCCTCTTCAGTTTCTTGTTGCTCACTTGGTAACTTTGAAACCAGACCACTTCCAGATTTTCTTTTAGACATTTGTTTAAGCAATTGATCCATAGGTAACGACAAATCTAGAGGACCTTGGGGTGTGGCATCTTGTGGTACTGCACCTTGAGAGATTTCATTATTAGTATTTATCATAAAAGGATGATTACTATTTGTCGGTTGCATATTATTAACCATACTAGGGTTTATTACTTCCTGTGGGGCATCCTGAAATGTTATCTGCTCAGAAAATCTAACTTTTTTACTTTTATAGGAAGAATTCAAGATCTTTCTTCTTATTCTTTTTCTAACGGCTTTACCCGTCAAAAGAAGTGAAGTAAATGAATCAAAATCTACTTTGCTTTCTTTTGAAGTCGCAGCTTTTGGTTGTTCCTCTTCTTCAACCTCTTCATATACCTCTTCATTTTTTTGGCATGATAGGATTGGGCGAGGCTTAGGAATTGGTGCTTTGTCTACAATCATTCTTCTTAAGGGCAAGATACCCTCAACAATAGATTTTGAGACCAATCTCAAGACAGCAAAAAATTGTCCTATATTCAATGAATTCTTACAGCTCCTAAAAATGGTCGTCACACGATTCTTTAATTTATCATCAATTTTAAAGTTGTTTAAGAAGTTAAAAATATCGCTTAGCTTGACAAGTTTACCATGTGTTCTTGCCGTAATACACTTGTACCATCTTAAATATGTTTTCATTTCTTCAGGTGTTAATTGAGATTGTGACAGTGATAAGGGGACCTTTAAATCATCTGGAGTTTCCTGATAATCTCCACCACCGGCACTGTTAGCATTATCGCCAAAGTGTTGCATTTGGTGGTTTTCAGTACCTGGATTAACATGACTATTGTTATTAAGTAATCCTAAGTCATTCTGTTTGACGTGCGCGTTCTCTAAATTTAAGGCTGTGTCACTTATACTTCTTGGTCCAACGCTTAACAAGCTACCTTCGTTAATCGGTTGTGCACCCATTCCAAAGTCAAAGGATACACTAGGTGGACCCAGTGCACTAGTTTGTTTCGATGCATTGTTTTCATCATTAATAGATAAGCCTGGAACATTTAGCCAATCAAAGGACATGGTATTCTGTTATATTCTGTTATAAAAGCGAAGAAGAAGGTTGCTAACTGTTTTAGTGCTTTTTTTATAGGTTCAGGACTAACTCAAGTACTAATCTATTATGAATTTTAATGACTTTCCCACACTTATTCTAGTCTAGTTTGAAGCTGGTGTTTGTGTAGATCTTCTTGTTGTGTGTCCTGCATTTTTCATTCGTTTTTTTTATGTACTACAAATGCCAAATAATCAAAAAGAAAGGGGAACGAGAAGTGGAATTGATCCATAGAGAACAAGTGTAAAAAAAAAGTTGCTGAAATATAGGCAATCATAGATCGATATCTATTGGGTGAATGGGAAGGTTTTCAGTTACATCACTAACGTGTATTATACACTTAGAGCTTATGGAATGCTAATGATTATAGAGTGTGTTACATATTAATCGTCTATATATGAATGGTGGCATGTAGTGTGTTTCAATATTAATGTTGTTGTATTCGATTTAGAGTTAGAAGTGACGATCCTAAACCTCTTTTATTTATCTATTTGCTCCTTTATTATTCGTGTGGTTCATAGATTTATAAAATTTATCATAAGCGGTGTTACCACCATATGATTTAGTGTATTCCAATTGTTTTGCCTTTAATTTTGATTTTGGTATTAACCTTGATTTCGATCCTAACTTACGCCCAGTTGATTTTTCATTTACTGCAACCTCATGTAATTGATTATAATCGAGTAATTGTGGTTCTTTAATTCCCTCAGGGCTGGTATCTTTAATGATAGATATGGTGGGGTTGATAGTTACTTGTTTCTTTTGACTATTCACCTTCATATCCTCACCATTTATTACTATCTTGTGCTGTTTACCCAATTCGTTTATACTCTCGATGAATGAATGCGTCATAATATTGATTTTCGGTTTCTTACCTATTTTAATATCCTTTACATAATCGGAAAAGCCATATTCAACATTAAATTTGTCATTAGCAAAGTTTTTTTCTGTAACTTCTCTAATATAATCCTTTTCAAGGCTTGATATCTTGGATTTATCAAGTTGGACTTGCATTTGAATAAAATACTTGAAAAATTCCTTTGAATAAGATTTATTGTATTGTGAAAATACAGGTTCTCTTTGTTGATAAGGATATTTGGAAACATCAATTCTAGGGTCTGGACTAGTTAATTTTGAATTTGGTTCTAGTAAAATTTCATTGATATCTTTAACTTCTCCATGTGGTATTGGGAGTGTATTGGATGGTGTGATACAATCCATATTAACTTCTTTCCTCATTACATGATCGATATCAATGGCTGAAAAAAAAGCACAATTCTGCGGTAAATCATCGATACCCATTTGCTCACAGAATATTGCTCTTGTCCAAAGATTACTTATCTGTAAAGCCATAGCGACTCTGTATTTATCGTGTTCCGATGATAAGTACCTAATTTCATCGTGAATCGAGATGCATAACCTTGCATCTAAATTATATTTTGCAATAAGATAATTCATTGAACAGCATAATAAATGCAAGTAATCAACTCCTGAAGATTGAATAGCCCAATTAATTCTTGATGGTAAAAAAGAATTTGCTTTTAGATTTTTTTTCATTAGTGAGGAAGTGATGCTACAGCCCAGTACAGGCGTTCTCGGGGTGTCTTGCATTGCAATATTTTCTAGTTTGTTAAATAAAATTGATTCTGATCCACCATACCAAAATTTTTCAAATATTTTAGATCTCCTAATTTTTCCCTTTGTATTTTCATATAAGTCAGTAGCGACTCCTTTAACCTCCTCATCAGTTAAACTTGGATTGAAATTTTTTAATAATTGCCCAGCAAATTTTACACCAGCTCCATATATTCTTCCATAATTGAAAATCTTGGCTTCATTCCTACTACAACCCAATATATTCGCAGTCTTGGTGTGTAAATCGGTACCTTCTGTTTTTGTACCTTCTAGACACATCCAACCAATAGCGGTACCACCATGTAAATTAAATACCGAATCACCAACAAGTGACGCAATCCAGAGTTCTTCACTATCGACATCTGCGCCAACAAAACAATATCCTGGCGGTGCCTGAATTTGGGTTTTTAACTCTGAACCAATTCTATTCTTTTTAGCGTTAGAAGCCGTTAACCATGTATTTTCTACAGCTCTTCTGGTTACTGTTCCCATAGGGATTACTCTTGGCAAGATCATCCCAAGGCTTTGCTTATGTTGTCCCTGATTAATAGTATGTTTAGGTAGGGAAGATAATTCTTTAAACTCTGTTGGAAAATCAGGTTGGTGAACTACAAACTGTGACTTAATACGTTCCCTAGCTGACATCCAATACGAGCCCGATGCATTTATCTGCAAAGCTTCCAGAGCGTAATTAGACTCTGATTTTAAGATTTCTTTATCAAAGAAATGGATATATGGCTTACTTAATAGTGTTGTACAATTTAGAAGGGGACCGTTTGGATGTGGAACTTTAAACAATGTCTCTGTTTCAATTTTTGTTGCTTGTGTATACTCCTCAATTGAATCAGGATCTGCTTCTACGTAGTTCTTTGATTTAAATTCCTCAGCTTGCTCCTTCAGGATTGGGAAACACCAACCAGAATTTTTAGTCCATATAACTGGTTTATTTTCCCAAGATAATTTAAAAAATATTGGTATATTTCTTGATTTTATTGTAATCTTTGGAATTCTACACTCATTATTTGGAAACAATGATCGATACCATTGTGGGTAACCTGGTAATTTTTGTCTTTTCATTGGCTCACCCTTCTTGGTAAGACGTAATGGTTGTATTTCCCAATCTAATTGTCTTAACCATGGGTCGTTTAAAATTATTTCATGATGAACTTTATTAGTTTCATAATCTCTTAATTTAACAAAATCATGAATAATATTAATTATTTTTTCCTCAATTTTTAACTTTGATGATTGGTATAGAGATTCAGATTTTTGAATATAATTACTCCAACTCATATAATTGGTTGGTAAAATACAACTGCTTAGAGATTTTAATGCACCAAATGAAATTGGATGCGGACATTTCTTTAAGAATAATGGAAATACTTTGTCAAATACTTTGCTTGTTACTTCAACATCTGTTGTGCAGTAATTTACCAACATTTGGAAATTATCTATTACTACATTTTTGTCTAACGAATCAAAAAATTCTCTTGGTTGTTTATCCATTTTGATATCACAATGGAATAACGCTACATCACCTAGAGAATTCATTGTCGAAACACTTAGCCAAGGGTCATTTTCATCTAGTTCATCGCTTAAAGCAGCGTTGATCCCGCCGTCGTCCAATTCTTCTGTATCTGCTTGCTCCTGTTCTAACTTGAGTTTTTTTCTTTTCATGAACATTGGTCGTTGTCTGGAACATAATCCAGATGACGCTATATGCAATGATTGAGTATCTAAAAAGAACGCTTTTGATTTTTTAAAATTATATTCCTCCAGGACATGAGACCTATCATACCCAACATTATGCCCAATAATCAATTGTTCCTTTTCTAGAGTGTTCATGGGTATTAGATGTTTAGGGTCATTGCTAGCTTCAGGGCAGATATATGGAGAACACCAAAGGTACCATGCATCTTTCGACAGTGCTACTGCCAATGTTGGATATGGTGATATCTTATAAAGTGACTCTACATCAAAAACTAACACAGATTCCTCTGGGTATGAAACTTTGATTGGCGGTGAATCTAGCGAATTTTTCGAGTATTTATACCAACCTGGTTTACGTAACCACATTTGAGGTCTCGGTATTACATTTGTGAATTTGTTTAGAGCCATAGATTTATACGGCTCAGAAGCAAAATGGCCTAATTTTTGAAAATGTTCGTCTAATGAGGTCCCCTGCAATGGCGGCAGCTCAAACGATATCGGTTCTTTTATAGTAGTCTTCTTGTCTAGTAAGTCATGGTTTTTCAATAGTTGCTTTGATAAATTTAGTAGCGTAGTCCTTTCCAATGCCGATAAAGATTGTTCTTTCTGACTAAATTTCTTGTTACCAAACACCTGATTGTGCAAATACTTACCCAAATACTGGATCCCCACAGGGTTAATCCTTGGCTCCTCTTTAAAACGTATATTTTCTAATGTCGAATAATAGCATCGATGTGAAAATCTATAGTACGGTATTACTCTTCTTGCCAGAGACTTCCCAATTTTTGAGTAAACAACCATCTCTAAATGAACAACCAATGTGGTTCCCTCCGTTTCAATATACTATTATTCACCCAATGATATATAGAACCATTAAACTCTCTTAACCATCGGTATTAAACTGTTTCATCTAAAACTTTATTGTTTCAGAAATCACGCCAAACGACTAACAAATTGCGACTGTGACTGCGAAAAACAATTTTCTCTGATTTTGCAACCAACAGAACGATTAAAACAATTTAAAGGTGTCTGATAAAGGAGTAAAGTAGTATTGTTTAGCAAACTAACGATTAATCAACCCATATAACGAATCGTGTGTTCCCGTGCAATATGTCCTCTATGATAACCTCTTTAACACCAAACCAAGTCAATGATGAATTGAATAAGATGCAGCAATTCATCAAGAAAGAAGCTGAAGAAAAAGCAAGGGAGATTCAATTAAAGGCTGACCAAGAGTACGAAATTGAAAAGACTTCTATTGTTCGTAACGAGACAAGTAACATTGATTCAAATTCCGAAAGTAAGTTGAAAAAGGCTTCCTTGAAACAACAAATCACAAAATCTACTATCGCAAACAAGATAAGACTTCAAGTTCTTTCTCAAAGACAAGAGTCTTTGAATGAAATTTTTGAGCATGCAAAAGATCAATTACAAAAGTTATCAACCGACAAGAAACAGTACAAGCCAATTCTACACTCTTTGATATTAGAGGGTTTGTTGAGATTGTTAGAACCATCCGTGATAGTTAAGGTAACAGAAAGAGATGTCCCATTAGCAAAATCTTTAATTGACGACGTTTCAAAAGAATACACTGAGATTTCTAAAAAAGATATTACAATCAAAGTCTCAGATAAATTCTTAAATAAGGACTTAGCTGGTGGTGTAGTCCTTTCTGACGCTTTAGACAAAATTGAATTAAATAATACCTTGGATGAAAGATTGCATTTGTTAAGTGAAGAAGCGTTACCAGCTATCAGATTAGAAATGTTTGGTGTCACCAAAACAAGAAAATTCTTTGACTAATCAAACATTATATCTCCTAAGCTTCCCCGCCTCTGTATGGTCTTTATAAACATATATATATAAATAAATATACATATCTTTTTTTTAATTCCCATTGTTTTGTATGGTATCTTCATAATCTAATAATTTTGTATGTTCGCTCTATAACACGAAATTTTAAAATGATTCAAACTGTGGAAAATTTCATTGAAGAACAGAACATGATATATTTCTAGCTAGGGACTCTGATAACAGTATACAAACGCAAGATTATTGTATTATTGTGCATCCATGTCACTCCGAATACATATTAAACCGTCTGTTTTCAGAATAAATCAAACGAGAATACGAATAGTGCGGCCCAATGCCTTCTTACTAGCCAGAACAATAGTTGGCAGCCATAACATTTCCATGCAAATACGACGGAACTCTAGTATTACTAGTTTGCAATCGTCCGCTCCACCACAGATCCCTCCAATTCAACAAAAATTACTTTCTTTAAAGCCTATAAAACCTAATGATTCACAAATATCATGCACATTATTTAATTCAAAAGGTATTGTTACGAAAGTATCAGAAAACTTTCAAAAATGGAAATTCTTAAGAGACCACAACTTGTATCCTCGAGATTTAAGGAAAATAGATACATCTTCAGTTGATGTCATACCAAATATCCTAATGAAACCAACTTGTATAGTGGTAAACCTTTTACACATTAAAGCTTTAATAGAAAAGGATCAGGTTTATGTCTTTGATACAGCCGATCCTAACTCAGCGATAAAATTAGGTGTACTAATGTATGATTTAGAATCAAAATTATCATCCTCTTCATCTGGGGGAAATCTCTCTACTCAACAAAATTATGAGCATAATGCATTGGAGAGTTGTTTTATCAATGTTATGAGCTCCTTAGAAACAGAATATAAGTTACACGAAGCAACTTGTGGAAAAATTTTGAATGATTTGGAGAATCAAATAGGAAGAGAAAAACTAAGGGATTTATTAATTAAATCAAGGGATCTAACACTTTTCTACCAAAAGAGTCTGTTGATTAGAGACGTATTTGACGAATTATTAGAAAGTGACGAGGATATGGCTGCTATGTACCTAAGTGAAAAGAGCCAAGGCAAAGAAGATAAAGAAATCGATATTACGGATATTGAAATGCTTTTGGAAAATTATTACACGCAATGTGACGAGTTTGTACAACATGCAGAATCGCTAATCCAAGATATCAAGTCTACCGAGGAAATTGTCAACATTATCCTTGATGCCAATAGAAATTCATTAATGTTATTAGAATTAAAGGTAACTATATATACCCTAGGATTCACAGTTGCAACAATTCTGCCAGCATTCTATGGTATGAATTTAAAAAATTTTATAGAAGAATCCTATTTTGGGTTTAGTGGTGTTGTTATCCTTTCAATTATTTTTGCAGCTTTTATAACAAAAGCTAATTTTAAGGCTTTAAAGACAGTAACAAAGGTAACAATGTCAAATAATAAGTCTGTTGAAAAGTTTGCAAATTCCAAAAAGGCCAACTTTTCTACAAGGTCATCATCTCAATCATTCGTCTCACCAGCGTCTGCTAGAACAACTCCTGTAAATGTTTCCCCAAAGATTAGAACAACGAAGGTATTTCATATGCCTAAAATAAACTTCCAAAGACAACTCAACAAAAGTTATAGATCGAAACACATCCCAGTTTCAGCTTCAGCTTCAGCTTGGCAGAGGTTTAAATATTGGTGTAAATTAGTTTGGTTAGGTGAATCAGTGAATAAACAACGCATTTGGACAAAAGAAGAAGGAGAGATGGTATGGAAATGGCTAATCAATGATAAGAAACATTAGTTTTCATGTATATCTGTAAATAAAAAGTAGTTAAATATTCCCACAAGTAAACACGCACGTTTTATAAAAAGCATTAAATAATAGAAGAAACGCATTCACGTTTTTATGAACTTTTTAATATTATAATTATATATTACCACTATATCGATAACTAGGTAAATAAAATACATAAATACAATAATAACTTTTTAATTTTATTATAAAAAATACATTACCAATATGGGATAAATTATTCAGAATTACAACCGTTCAAACTAAATAGATAACTTTTCGTTGAATAACTTGGTAACTTCTTCAACTGCCTTGTTAACTTCGGTTGGTTTATCACCCATACCTTGAAAAACATTACCTTTACCACCAGCTTTACCACCAATAATAGCAGAGACTTCAGAAGCAACGTTTTTACCGTCAATACCCTGGGTTAAAGCGTCATCAGAAATATAACAACCATGGGCCAATTTACCTTCTGAATCGTTACCTGTGAATAAATAAATAGATTTATCTTTAGCAGATGATTTCATATAGTTGACTGCTTCAGTAATAGCCTTGGCATTAGTTGGAATGTCAACAAACTTAATTAAGAATTTTGAATCTTGGTTATCATTGAAATATTCTTTAACTTCATCCAAAGTTTGTTTAATTTCTTTCTTAGCTCTTGATTTAACTTCATCCTTGACAACCTTTTCAATCTTAGCAAATTTTTCTTTTAATTCGTGCTTGGAAATAACAGAAATTGATAATTGGCCTAATTTGACACCTAATTCCTTTAACTTCTTTTCTTTCCATGGAGAAAACGGCAGCTTTTCAGCAGCTAGTAGTTCTTTGTTAAATGCTTCAGTAACTCTTTGAGCTTCAAAGGCCTCAGCACCAGTTACTGCAACAATTCTTCTAGTACCTTTAGCAATACCATTTTCTTCTAAGATAACAAAATATTTGATATCAGAAGTCTTTGGAACATGAGTACCACCACAGAATTCAACAGAATATTTGCTCCATTCTTCACTTGCTGGGTTTTCTAATAATTCGTCAACTGGTTTGCCAATTGAGACAACACGAACTGGGTCTGGATAAGCTTCACCAAATACAGCACGTACAGAAGAAATAGATTTAGCTAATTCTAATGGAACATCTTTGTAGTAAACAAGTAGATTTTGTTTAATCTGTTCGTTACAAATATCCTCAACTTTACGCAATTCATCAGTTGTTAAACCTTTCTTGTGTGAAAAATCAAATCTTAATTTTTCTGGAGCAACTAAGGAACCTCTTTGGTCAATAGTATTACCTAGTGTATCCATTAAAGCGAAATTTAAGATGTGGGTACCAGTATGATTATTCTTGATTGGGAAACGACGTAAATCATCATATGAGGCAATAACATCATTACCAATGGATAACTTACCTTCTTCTAACGTACCCGTATGAAAAACAAACCCATTGTATAGTTGAACATTTTCAACGTTAAATTCGGCAACATCGTCAATGACAATTTTACCGGTATCGTATTCTTGACCACCTTGTTCTGCATAGAAACATGTCTTATCCAATAAGATACCATACTTTTTACCTGGCTCTGTGATTTCATCAACAAATTTAGTACCATCGTGTAATTTCACAATCTTACTTTCAATGTTTTCAAAACCATATTTGGCAGAATCATCAGTCTTTGGGACATTATTTTCGTTTAATTCATTTAACTCATAAACGTTTAGCTTGATTAAGTCAGAAACATCTTTCTTTCCACCTCTCTTTGATGCTTCATAGGATTCTAGTTTAGCCTTTTCGAAACCAGCTTGATCAATCTTTAGACCTTGTTCTTCAGCCATTAATTCAGTGAGATCAACTGGGAAACCATAAGTATCATACAATCTCCAAACTTGTTTACCATCTAAAGTCTTTGACTTAGTTTCAGCAGCAGCCTTGGCATATTTTTCAAATAAACGTTCACCACGGTCTAATGTCTTAGCAAAAGAAGCTTCTTCTTCGTCTAATATTTCAAATAAGAAAGATGGATCTTTAGCAACTTCTGGGAAAATATCTTGAACTTGAGCAATCAAAGTTGGAGATAAACTGGAGAAGAAGTTACCAATTGGGTAATTCATATATTTACGAGCGTAACGGGCACCTCTTCTCAAGATACGTCTTAAGACGTAACCTCTACCTTCATTGTTTGGAACTCCACCATCAACTATAGCAAACGTTAAGGTACGAACATGATCAGCTAACACTCTATAGGCAGTATCAATACCATCCTTATCTTCATCAGCAAATCTACCTTCGTAAGCTCTGACACCTGTTATTTCTTGAATACGTTCGAAAAGAGGTTGGAAAACATCAGTATCATAATTTGATCTAACATCTTGTAAGACAGAAACCAATCTTTCAAAACCCATACCAGTATCAATATGCTTAGCAGGTAATGTGTGTAATGAACTGTCAGCTTCTCTATTAAATTGAATAAAGACAATGTTCCAAACTTCTAACACATCTGGATCATCCATGTTGACTAACGAGGATGCATTTCTACCACCGATTCTATCGTAATGGATTTCAGAACATGGACCACAAGGACCTTGGTCACCCATTTCCCAAAAATTATCCTTAGCGTTACCTGGTAAAATATGATCTTCTGGGACACCGGCATCCTTCCATAGTTGAAGGGCTTCTAAATCAGGTTCTAAACCTTGTTTGGCATCACCTTCGAAGTATGTGACATAAAGTCTATCAGCTGGGATACCATAAACTCTAGTTAACAAATCCCAAGAGTAGCTGATAGCTTCTTTTTTGAAATAGTCACCGAAGGACCAATTACCCAGCATTTCAAAGAAAGTATGATGGTAAGAATCCTTACCGACATCTTCTAAATCGTTGTGCTTACCACCGGCTCTGATACATTTTTGAGAGTTACAAGAACTTTTCAAAGTGTAAAAATCGGAAGATGGATCTACGGTTCCCAAAAAGATTGGTTTATATTGGTTCATACCAGCATTGGCAAACAATAAAGTTGGATCGTCAAATGGGACAACTGGGGAAGATGGAACGAATTTATGGTCCTTGGCCTTAAAATAGTCCAGAAATGTGTTACGAACATTTTGGGCAGTCCACTTTTGTTTATCACCTAAGGAAGACATCTTTTTTTTGTTATTATTATTATTATTATAGAGTTTGGTTGTAGTTTGGAAGGTCCTAGATCTTATCAAAGAGGAAGCAGCGGATCTTCTAATAAACCGTTGGAATAACGTTTTGATTTGGATTATTAATCGATGAAAGTACTAATTGATAGCAGATAACCAAATTCCACAAATAATATACGTATAATGATAATTATTACTATATATATTATTCAAAAATTCTGAAAACTAGAATATAGTGCAAAAAAAGCAGCCTAAAATCAATGAGTCAAAAAATTAAAAAAAGAAAATTATAGTTAAAGAACGAGAGTACTCTTTAACCAAGTGTAAAGCAATTAATTATATTACTTTTTAGTTCAAAAGCCACTGGGTAATACCCTTTGATAACCGCAGTGATGGTTGCCCGTTCAAGATAGTATATCAGTATTTGCTGAACATTGTATGTTCGTTGGCGATGCGATTTCAAATTCCTCACAGTGAAAAAGAAACAACAACGAAAAAATTTTACTTTTTCAAAATTTCCCAAAATAGAAATTATTTGTGAGGGTAACAAATCGTGGTAAGTGAGAAGTAAATCATATGTTTATTATGTGATTAGCTGTTCTTTAGATCTGAGATATATAAGTTTAGGGTACCATTAATGTGTAGAAGATAGCTGCTAAGTGTAGTCTGTCTTGGAATTCTATTCATTGAGAAATAAGAAAGTACAGCAATACTAATGTTAGTAGAGCATATAATTATACAAGTTATTCTATGGTTTGGCGCTAATGTGTTGGCCATTCAATTACAAGAGACAGATGTGCTGTCTACAGGTCATTTCGGAGTTCCTGAATCTCAGAGAGTTTGGTCTATCTTAAAGACCTTGCTAGTTGGTAAAAATGATACGACACTGGGCCAATTGTATCCTATAGTAACAGGATTAGAATCATCAGAGTTATCAGATGAAATTTTAAGCTTAGAGGCTGAGCTAGGCGAAGTTTCTATCGCCGATATAACTAGTCATCTTTTAAGGTTTCATTATGGAGATAAAAACTCGGCTCGTCTTTTTGAATTATTCTACTCTTTGTATCCAACTGGACTTTCGTGTAATGAGGATGATACCACTGTTTTAGATAATGCAAATTATTTTGTTTTGAACGGGAAAAGATATACAAAACCAGATGATTCATTTTACTTAGAATCAAATGAATTGAAAAAGCAGAGTTTAATTTCTGATTCTCGAATTATAGATTCTCAGGATGATTTTATTATTGGTTCAAATGTGAAGGCTCCATTGGTTGTCTTTTATGGTTGTCCTGACGACACTGAAGAATTTAATGAGTTCAACAGAAACTTATATTCAGAAACCATCCAAGCTGATGCAAAGCTAAGATATGTTTGGAGATCAAGTTGCTCCTTCAATTCGACTTCTAGAATTACAGCACAGTTTCCAGTAGGGTTAACTGTAAGAAATGATACAAATTTAAAGGTGCTATTGGATAATCCAGATGTCACACTGAATATCCAAGATAAATTTTCAGTATTCGATAACACTAACATTTTTATTCCATCAGATGAAAAATTAAGTGGTTTGGATTTTAAAATGTCTTCTCTAATTGTTAACGAACATTCTGAAAATGGCAATAATTTTACAAAGACATTTGAATTCGCAAAGTCTATGATTAACAACTTCCCTTTGATTGTTAAGCAATTAACTTCAACTAAAATAGATGAAACCATGATTAAAAAATTGAACGGAAGTAATGATGTTTTGGAGGGTAAAGGTGTAGACTATAATATGTTCGGGCTTTACCTTAATGGACAACATATGAAATATTCTGGAATGAATCAATATGCTTTGTTGGAGATAATGTATAATGAATTTTCTCAACTCCAAAGGTTAAAATCCAACCTACAGCAGATCGATCCAATTTTCGACAATCAGTTGGCAAAAAACGTACTTAATAAATTCTCAACACTTTCATTGGAGAACCTACAGAGTTCGCAGCCTATAAAAATTGACTTGCATAGAATTCCAGGGTTTTCAGATGGTATAATATACTTCAATGACATAGAAAAAGATCCTCAATACGAAGAATTGAGTAATGACATTTCCGTGTTTTATGAAAAGTCAAAATTTGGTGCATTGCCAGAATACAAGCAAAATTGGAATGAAGTTATCTTTGTAATAGATTTCAGTGATTTAAGTAAGAAAGAAACAAGAGATGCATTGGAAGGTTTAAATAGAGCGCTTACTGTTGTTACACAGGGTTACCCGCAGAGAATTGGGTTGCTCCCATTATATGGTAAGAAATTACGTGAATTCGGGGAAGAAGCAGAAGGAAACACTATGGAGATTATCAAGACTATCTATCATTTAAAGGAAAAGGACCTTAAGGAATTGGAAAAATTCTTGATAAAATTATTCGAAAAGGGTGAAGCTTATAATTTTTCTAAGGATTATGAATTTACTACGGTACAAGACATTCCAAATACTAATGAATTGTTAGGGGACTTGCAAATTTTTGATAATTCTATTATAGTGAACGGTGAAATATATCCTTTCAGGACTAATGTTTGGCATTATTTGATAGCTACGACTATTAAAGAAGATATCGCATATCTAAAGAATGAATTAAATAATATCGCGATAATGGAGGGCTCAAAAAATTCCAAGTCTAAGAAAAATGTTGATGTTAGGGGATTGTTACATATGAAATCGGCTAGTACTAGACATTTGAAATACTTACCTGAATACTTTTCCGACGCTCTTTATACTTCCATAAACACTCAAGCATTGGATGAAATTTCAAGCACTAACGTCATTGAGTATACAAATGATGAAGAATATAATTTACTTCATACAGTTACTCTAGTTGATGACTTCGGCACTGCTACTGGTTTAAAAAGACTAGAACATTTGGTTAAAGTTAAATTTGCTGGTGTAAGAATAAGAATGGTACACACAGGTGATATACAATCTTCAACATGGGTCTCGTTGAAGAAACTTATAAAAGAAAAAGAACTGGTAGAAAAATTAAAATCATTAAAAAAAAACGTAAAGAGTAAGTCATCAAGTGAAAAATCAAGTAAAAGTATCAATATGAGAGTTTTACAAAGTTGGTTGCCAAACATTCCACTATCTTATTTGAATACATATACTTATTTGATTATCAATGGTAGATTTATTCATTTGGAGGCTAATGAGATACCTGAAACTAAGCACTACGAAGGTATTATTCAAAAAGAAGCAAGAAGAACTCTAGACTCTGTAAAATCCATAGAAGCTATGTTTCCTTCATACTCGGAATCAAAAATCGATCCTGATTCAATAGAAATGATATCCTCGATTCTTTCAAAGTTATATTACCATGGTAACCAAATTAACGAAGATGGTATTGAATTTACTACAGAGGGTTTGCTACCAAGGATGGATCTTTCACGATTATTCAATGTCAACAACTTTACTATCTTTGAAAATTTCAATGATGGTTCTAAGGAAGTTGATATGGTGCTTGTAATTGATCCATTAGAAGAAAGATCTCAAAAACTATTAAGCCTGGTATCTGATTTTTATAAACTTGAATTTGTTAATGTAAAAATTGTACTGTTTCCTACAGAAAAATTAACGATAATGCCTATTGAAAGAATCTATTTAGATGATAATAGTATCGAAACTATTTCCGATAGTATTTTGCAAAACTTTGATGTTGAAGTTGAAGTTCCAAAAAACTTTCATCTCAAAAACACTAATGAGTTAGATGGTGTGGCTATCGAAGTACATGTACTTGACAATAGCACGTATATCTCAGAGGGTGAAGTTGACGGAATCGGTGGCGTTCGCTTAGATCTTATAAATTCAGAAGGCGAGGTAGTAGATGACATGGTTAGTATGACAACATTCGGTTATGGTCAGTTTATGATCGGTGAGTTAGGTAACGGCTTTTCTGTAAGATGCAGCGAAAGTGAAACGGACTATGAGGTTGTATCGTTTTCAATGAATGGGTTTTCAGATTATGTCCCAATGGAGAAATTCTCCATTTCCAACTTGAATACACATAATATATATGTGAAAATCAAAAAAGTTAATAAAAAAGAAACCCCAGAAAGTATTACAAATAATGACATTAATATATACACAGTTTTTACAGGTGCAGAAGATGAAGAAAAGCTTTTTGAAGATATGATCTTTAAAATTCTTTCGAACCCAGCGTCTAAAAATCTAGACGGTAATACTGTATTTTGGTTATTAGAAGAAGACTTCATTACTGATGAATTTAAATCATTTGTAACTTCATTCAATAAAAATCAAAAGAAGCTAAAAGGTAGTATTAAGTTTGTTAAATATAACTGGCCAACATGGTTAAGACCACAAAGATTCCGCTCAAGAAAAATGGATGTCTCCAAGGTGCTATTCCTTGATGTGTTATTTCCACAAGATGTATCACATCTATTCTATATGTCGCCTACCAGTTCTCCGATCGATATACATTCTGTTATCGAATCTGCTAAACAAAAAAAGGCACCATTTAGTCTCTTTAGAATGAGAGGTAAAGGTTACTGGAACGAGGGTTATTGGGAAAAAAAATTAAAGAAAAATAAATTAAGCTTTTACACTGTTGAACCAGGTTTTTTGATAAACTTAAAAGCTATTAGGGAAAAGAAAATTGGAGAAAAACTAAGGATCCATTACCAAAGACTCTCGGGTGATATAATGTCGTTAATAAACATTGACCAAGATTTAATTAACGATATACAGTTAGAGGTTAAGTTAGGCACAATGAAAAGATCATTATTAAAGCCTCTGCAGGTTAATGAAGGTTTTATTAAAGTTTGGAGAAAGATCATTAAGCTTGATATATTAGAACAGCAAGATGATGCAACAATATCTAAAGAACCAGATTTAGACGACGAAACGTTATTTGACGATGATGAAAATGATGCCAGCGAAGGTAACGAATCTCACTTGCACGACGAGCTTTAAATCTTTTGTTCGTATATCAAGTGAATAAATATATATAAATACTTTCTAGGTCTGTTTTTTATAGCAATAATAATATCTATTAATTTCGTTTGTATTCTAATTTTTCACATTTGAGTGTCGGGCTGATTTGTTTGGTTCCTCAAACATTTTCCGAAATTAAACTTTATTGTTTACACCTGGCAAAATTGATGTTGAACTTATTAAATTAGCAATATAGGAAAATTCTGTAAATCATATACAGTATTTTGTACTTGTAGTGTTTGAATAAATATTTATTTTGATTGGAAATGGATAATAACCTTACGGGCATTACTAAAACGAAGACACTCGTGTCGAAAGAGCACCAGAAACACGAACAGTTGCAATACATGAATTCAACAGCAGGTACGCCAGTCAAAAAATATTTGAAAGAGGATATTGATACTAACGAACATACAGCAAGTAATGTTAGTAGACCTATTGTGTTGGGTCCAGATGGCAAGAAAAGATTGGCATGTACGAATTGTAGAAAGAGAAGGAAAAAATGTGATTTAGCATTTCCATGTGCAAGTTGTCAACGGTTAGAAATTCAATGTAATATTAATGAAGAAGATTTAAGGAAAAAGAGATATACCTCTTCATATGTTAAATCGTTAGAAGAACATATAGCAAGTCTAGAGACCAACCTGAAAAAAATTGTTGATAAAGTTTATCCCAATGATGAACAAATGTTAAATAATATGATGATTGGAGATGTTATGTCTGGATTTTTAAGCAACTCGCAAGATACATCAAATATCGGTCTATTGTCTAGAACTATGAAACCGAATATTAATGAAGAAAGAGGTAATAGTGGGGGGAATTATGAAGGCGCCGTAACTGTGGTGCCACCTCAAGCAAAAAATCAATCGAAATTACCACCACAAGGTCAGGCACCAACTAAAGAAGAAAATGGTGTCCCTGAAAAAAAGAGGAAGGCGTTTGTTAAAGGTAGTTTGTATCCAGAGGGTCCTGTTACGTATAGACCTACGCAACAAACAGCAACATCATTACTTTCAGTTTCATCACTAATTTCGTCTGACACCTCATCTCGTTCAAGTGGGGGTCGTTCAAATTCCCATACAGCAGAATCTAAAAAGCGTATATCAGATCTTAAGACAACAGTTATTAAGAGATCAGTTGATTCGATGGATCCAAACCTGATCAATAATGATCCAATGGTGTTGAAGGCATTGTCCAACTTTTACCGGTGGTTGTACCCTGGTCATTTTGTTTTTGTGCATAGGGAGAGTTTTCTTTATGGCTTTTTTAATCATGCAAAAAATAATTATGAAGATTCACATTATTGTTCTATCGAGTTAATTTATGCAATGTGTGCTGTGGGTTCAAGATTGTCTCCTGAGTTACAAAATATGTCAGAAGTTTATTATGAGAAGAGTAAATCTATGCTATTGAAGCTGGTGTTTGATGAAGACAATACCGCGCGTATAACAACAGTACAAGCTCTCTTTTGTCTGGCATTCTATGAATTAGGAAAAGGCGATAATCAGCAAGCTTGGTATTTTTCTGGTTTGTCCATTAGAGTAGGTTATGACATGGGATTTCAACTTGATCCTAATGTCTGGTATACCGATGACGAAGACTCTAAGAGTCAACTAACGCAAAGTGAATTAGAAATTAGGTCAAGAATTTATTGGGGATGTTATATTGCGGATCATTTTATATGTCTAATGTTAGGTAGGACATCCACTTTAAGCGTTAGTAATTCAACCATCCCTGAATCAGATGAATTACCTGAGGTTGAGGGAACAGAAGAGTTTAGGTTTGTTGGCAGGCATGTTCTTCAGATATCATTGCCTTTAAAAAATCTGATAATATTATCAAGAATTGTTCAAATATTTACTAGTAAGATTTTTATTGAAAGTGATGAAACTACTTCAAAGGTTGAATATTTGAATAAATTTAACTCTCAAGTATACAATTGGAGGCAATCATTGCCGAAATTTTTAAAATGGTCAGAGAGTTTATTGCGAGATGAAGATGTTTCTACAGATCCAACAATTTCATATTTTTGGTATTATTACTATATTGTCAGACTAACATTTAATAAGCCGTTTATTGAGGACTCTGTAGAATCAAAAATAGTGGTCATTGAAATACTTAACGATCTGAAAACATTATTTGAGAATTTCAGAAAAAAATTCGGAAGCTATAAAAAAGCAACATTATTCCAATTGTATGCATGTTTGCTTGCCATTAACTGTTTAAAGAAACTAAAGGATCTAAAAGAGGAATCAAAGATGGATATTGCAAAATGGGATAAACAATCGGAATTTTTCAATGAGATTTTTACCCATCAATTCTATCCTGCCTATACATTGCCCAGAAAACTTCAAGAAGGTCCTGACTTGGAAACCAATATCGACAAGCAAATGTTAAACCAAGTCAGTAACACCAACTATACCCATGACTTCTCCCTGAGCAACGAAATAGATGATCTGATCAAGGATCTCTTCGACGTTGCGTATAACCCTGTCAACCCCCTCACTTGAACCCTCTCCGTACACCGCACCGCGGTCGAGGAATGTTTCTTATTTAAGCAAAAAAAAAGAAACGTTCGTTGCTTAACTAAGAAAAAATCACAGAAACAACGGAGATTGCCTTTTTCGGATTTGCGATGAGCCTCTCAATTGGGCGGAGAGCTGAGTAGTTCCCCGCACTTCCTGCAGCTTTGTCTGAGAAAATATATTTGGCGATGAGCTTACTAAAGTCATAATTGCTTTTTGTCTTTTTCTTTTTTTTTTTTTTTTATTTCTTGCATATATGGAACAAAAGGATAATAATAGAATGGTAAACAAGAGAATTCTTATATAAAGGTAAGGGTATCTTTTAAAGGAAGAGATAAGTTTTGGTTAGTTAGAATTCCACCGTTTTACCCCTTGTACATAAACAGAACGAATTAGATAATTGAAAACAATTATTGTACACAGCATACATCTTTTCTAAGCACTCAATTGACTTTGAAAAGCAATATAATATTATTTCCATATACACAAGATATAAAGTTTAGTTATAATGGAATTGAATTCCCCTAGACCAGAACACCTTCAATTGGCTACGGTTAATTTTGACAAAACTGTTAGTTTGTTGCATTCTATACGGAGAAGTGCACATCTTATCACAGATGGTTCGTCTCACTCGCATTCTATAAGTGATGTAAGTTCATGTTTACTAGAATCAGCAAATACAATTGATAGGAATGAACCAAATTTTACAAAGATTGATGGTTTACTAGAACATAGATCGATTCCATCACCACCACTTTCACCAAAATTGAACGCTGTTCATGCAAAAGAAAAAAATGTTCAAGCACCAGCTGTTAAGGGCATCAGAGTCTGTGAATCATGGAGCCGTGATATGACGGCCCAACGCTATCGTTATGCTAACCATAATTTCCTTTCCCAATACAGAATGTTTAATGTTGATCGCATTACGAAACCTAACCAATCAATTTTAAGCATTAACAGACAAAGAAGATCATACAAATCTAGTACATCATCATCATTTTCTGATATAGAAAAGAGACAAAGAATAAGAAGAGTAACCAGAAAACCGGCTAGAACTGTAGATATTGATGCCCTTCTAGAAGATCATTCAACCCCCTATCACGATATTGCATTGTCTAAAAGGCCAGCAACTCCTGTTCGTAAAATTAAAAAGGTACCAGCAAAGGTCTCATCTCCATTATCTTCGGCAACGGCAGTTAATGGTGTTTCTCAATATATTCCTAATATGTCATGGGAAAAATTACCCGATTATGCTCCTTCGACAAGTACATTACCAGAAAACAATACTAAATCACTAAAAGTTGAGTGGAAAGGCTCTCAAATGAACCTGTCTGATGACCCATTGAAATCACATCTACACCCTGCAGAATTGCAATTGGCACAGATTTTAAGATTGCCATGTGATCTATATATTGATTCAAAAAGAAGATTATTTCTGGAAAAGGTTCATAGATATAAGAAGGGGTTGCCGTTTAGAAGAACAGATGCACAAAAGGCATGCAGGATTGATGTTAATAAAGCCTCAAGGTTGTACGCTGCCTTTGAAAAAGTTGGTTGGTTGAATGATTCACATTTTGAAAAATATGTATAGTTTGGGAAGGGGGAAATATTTGTCTTTTTGAGAATTGGATATTGGATTTGGGTTTGGATTTTATTTTTGTTTTTATTTTTGGGATTTTTGGTTTATTTCTCCAAGCATGTTTTTTTATTCTTCGATTTATTTATTCATTTATTTAATTATTGATTTCAATATACTTATTCTTTTTACGTTACTTAATTTACATTCTTTTATTATATTTGTGTTCTATGTTACTTATTTTATATGTATAGTAAATGTATAAATGGACAAAGAGAGAAGAAATGGTATGTTAAAGAGAGTATATAGTAATAAAATACATCATAGCGATAATTCATTCCAATTCAATTACTATCACTTGAACTACTATCATCACTTTCACTAGTGTTTTGTTCGTAAACAATCTCTGAACCATTATCTTCCGTAACTTCGGATAATTGCAATTCCTTATGACTTTCTTTGTTTTCAGATTCAACCTCTTCATCAAAGACAATTTTCTTATTTGAAACAACTGGTAAATTATCAACTTGCGAGCGTTGACCGTTGTTTTCCATAAATGTTGTGTCCACTAGAGTACCTTCAATAGAAACTACTCTACCAGTTGTATATACATTCCTCACAGTAAACTTTAATTTACCATCAATTTGAGCACCATTGGCGTCAACCCAGTAGCCCATTGAATGGGATTTGTTATGTTTGTCACCAACAGAATCCCCATTGGTGTTGTTTTCGTCTCGGCTGTCTATTTCATCTGTAAATTGTTCTTCGTTGCGTATAAATGTCCAGTCAAATGGGATATTGTTTTTCTTAATGCTTGCATTAAATGCATCATGGACTAAAAGACCAATGTGAGAGGCAGATTGAATGAAAACATTACCCTCTAGGACATCTCCAACTTGTGGTTGCCAAACAAATAAATCAACAGTAGCCCAACTAAAACTGAATGGAGTATCAGGAGTGACTTTTACTAATTTAGTTGCATTAGTATTTTCTTTGTCTTCAACTAACGGATCCGAATCTAGAATTTCTAAATTTTCATAACCTAAGACAACACCTCCAACTTTACTATTATATCTCATAACCATAGGGTTTAAGTGTTGTTTCATGAGACCTTGTAATGGATTTTGTAAATATATTGGTGCCAATGATACGTATAATGATATTGAAACACGGATTATACAGTTCGAAACACCATCTTCGACAGGGTTCTTCAAATGTTTTTTGTGCTTTTTGATAAATCTTGCAGTTTGGATTGCCTCAGCGGATCTCTTAACTTGGCTCATGGTGGATATTATTTATAAGGTTAACAAACCAGTCCAGATAATTATTTAATGTTTAATATTAAAGTTATGGTTGGGTTAGTCACTACAAACTAGTTAATGCTATTTAAACTCTACATTAATATTAAAATATTTGCGATGACATTGTCCAAATTTTTTTTTCAATGAGTACTGAAAAATTTTTTTGAATTTTCCAGATTCATCATGTGACTTCTATTTTCTATAATACATGTTTTTCTTCAAATAAAATAATATATAAAAGCACAATAAAAAGGTTTTGTATATTAGTAATTACAGATATTGCTTATACAATAAAGTCATGTACATACATTGAGTCAATATTTAAACTAATAAACAGTAGTTTTGATATACATATATAAAGTTGATATTATTTTATTAAATATAAACATTTTTTATTTTAAGTTCTTTAGAAAAGTGCTAATAAATCATTTCGTCAAATAAAAAGAGATAAAAAGAAATCATTCGATACCAAAGACAGGTTTTAACTTCTTTAGTAATAACCAATCTGCTCTTGATACTTGATCTCTAAATGCAGCGTCCTTTAATGTATCAATAGATCTTCTTGAAATCATAGAATACAAACTATCAGTTTCGTCAACATGACGACCCCAAATTGGTTGCTGACCAGATGGATCTTCTAGACGAACAGCAACACCTGCGGCGGTTTGACCCTTCTTAACTTCAGGTACAGATTGATGATTAATTTCTAAAGATGCAACCTTACCTAGTCCTAGAACCATTCTTTCCTTTGTGGTTGGGTCAGTTCTGACAGCACAAATTGGGGTACCAACACGTAAGTTACCTTCAATAACATCAACACCGATAATCATTGGGCCACGCTTATTAATAATTTGTAAAGTCTGTAACACACATGGGAAAATAGCGAAGTCTAAGAAATCCTTACGACGTTGTTCCAATAACTGTTCTTGATATTGTGTGAATGCATCGAATAAATGATAAATAATATCTGCATTGAATATTTTAATGCCTTCTTGTTGAGCATAATCTTCAGCTTCTTTATCAATCTTAACGTCGAAACATAACATAACTGCGTATTCTGGAGCTTTCTCTAGCATTGCACTGGCCTTCATAACATCACGCTTGAAAACAGGACCTAAACCAATAGACATAACTGGAATTTTCATATCCTTTAAGAAGTCTAACAAGGCTTCTAGAGAACCTAAAGTGGAAGCTTGAACAACAACACCCTTACCTGAGCTATCAACAGAATCTAATAAACCAGTCATATCTTCCATAACATCATCCATTAAATCTTCTTCGTCGTCTTCTGGGCCAGCAATTAATAATCTTGAACCAGAAACAGCCTTTTCTAAATCATTAGCAGCAATCTTAACACCTAAAGCAGCTTTAACTTCCTTGTGATGGACATATTCAGATTTCAAACGTAATTCACGTAGCGGTTGTGGGGTTAATAGGGCTCTGATATTAGTAACAATTGGACCGTTCATACCACACAGTACAATTCTGTCACCTTCTCTTAAGTAACCATTTGATAAGATAACATCAATAGTAGTACCGAAACCTTCGACAACTTTAACTTCTAAAATTGTAGCTTCGACATGAGATAAGTACATTAATTGTTTAGACATTCTCTTTTGAGTTAATTCTAATAATAACCATAATAAATCTGGAACACCCTCACCGGTGACAGCAGAGGTTGGAACAATAGAAACGTATTTAGCCAAATTTTTGTTGTCGTAATATAATTCAGAGTTTAAACCTTGTTCGGCTAATTGTATCTGAATGTTGCTTAATCTAGATTGGAATTCTTCTTTAACAGCTCTTGCTTGTTGTTCAAAAGAATCTCTGAAAGAGTTGTTTGGAATTTCTTTCCAGTCATATAATCTATCGATCTTGTTTAATGCAACAACAAATGGAGCTTTTCTATCTCTTAACAATCTAATCGATTCAATAGTCTGTTGTTCTAAACCATGCATGATATCAATAACCAAAATAGCAATGTTACATAATGAGGAACCTCTTGAACGTAGATTGGAGAAAGATTCGTGACCTGGGGTATCAATAACTAATAAACCTGGAACATCGAAGGTTTGTTTTTCGTATTTAGTCATGACAGCAGTTTTTTGTCTAATAGCGTCAATTGGGAAATAAGTAGCACCAATTTGTTGGGTAATACCACCTGCTTCACCACCTTGGACATTGGTTTGTCTGATTTTATCTAATAATTTGGTCTTACCAGTATCTACATGCCCTAAGATACAACAGATTGGAGAACGTAAGTCTTTCTTACCTGAATTAGATGGAGCAGCAGAACGTTCTCTTGAAATTTCTTCAATTTTTTCTTCAACAGCGATAGCTTTTTCAACTTGTTCATTGGTTGGTTCATTAGAAGTAGAGGGTTTACCGGTTGTTTCAGTATCAGCTTCAGCCTCAGCCTCAATTTCAGGAACGGCTTCATCTTCGTCTTCACCTAAATCTAAGTTTTCCCAATCATCAATTAAAACTTCTTCAACTTCATCGTTAGTAGTCTCGGCAGAGGTATCTTGTTTTTTGCTTGTTTCAGTAGTTTGTTTAGATTGTTGATTATCATCAGTAGTTCTCTTCTTCTTTTTACCGTAAACAACCTTCTTTGGTTTCTTTTCGGTTTGAGCATCACCATCAGTTTCAGTCTTTGATAAACCAGCAACTTTAACGTTACCAGAAGCTAATAGTGCAGCACGTCTTCTCTCCAATAATTTTTTCTCTTCCTTTTGTTTCTTGGTCAATAACTTACCTTCAGCCTTTAATTTTTCACGTTTAACTCTTTCTTTCTCTTTCTTTGCAGCTCTAACTTGTTCCTTTTCTTCTTCTTCCTTAGCTAATTTTTCCTCTTCTTCTCTTTCTAATCTGTCTTCTTCTTCTCTTGCTAATCTTTCTTCTTCTTCCAATTGTTTTTTCAATTCCAATTGTTTCTTCAAGGCAGCTAAACCAGCAGGAACCTTCTTTGCAGGTTTCTTGGCGGTCTTTGCAGGAGAGTCAGTATCATTTTTTTTATCTTCTTTCTTTGCGGCAGCAGCAGCTTCAATGTTTTTCTTATTCAATTCTTTGTTTTTCTCCTTTTGGGCTTGTTGTTGAGCCTTCTTCTTGGCTGCCTGTTCCTTCTTTTGCTGTTTCTCTTTTTCCTTCTTTTCCTTTTCTTTTTCCTTCTTTGATTTCAATTTTGGCTTATTATCTTCTTCTTCCTGTTTTTTAGCTTGTTTCTTCTTTGTGTTTTTCAAAGCAGACATGAAATCATCAGAAATATCATCTGCACCAGCAGCAGTTGGCTCAGTTGAGGATTCTGGAGCTGGAGTACCTTCCGCTTCTCCATCAACTGGAGCAGGAGTACCTAATTCCTCATCTTGTGGCAAATCTTCTTCGAAATCTTCATCCCAGTAATTCTGTTGGTTTTTCTTACTCTTCTTAGCCATATTTGCTATGTCTGTCTCTATAGTAGTCTTTGCAAGTTTTAAACAAGGAAATATAAAATATAATTGTCCTCTGCTAATATAAATATAAATATCTTTGTAGTTAATGTTTTCATTGTAAGTAAGATATTTAGCAAATTCATTAAATCATCGATGAAATTTTCAGATGAAATTTTTTCATCGTCAGAAATGATTATTTGGAGGCAACAGAGACAAGAAAAATTTTATACTGTTATCGTTTTTTACGGTATATGTGGGTTTGTTAACTATAATAGAAATATGTTCAAATTGGATAGTGCGATGAGCAAGTGTGAATTTACGAGTAGAAATGGTTACCTAAAATTGATAATAATTTCCAAGAGAAATGAAGGTAATTTGTGGTTAATAACTTACAATTTGGCATTAAATAAGGAAACTAGCTATATAAACATTAGGAATATAAATAAATAAATATCAAAAAGGTGTATCTTAATCTGCACGAGCTCTTTTACACCTTGCAAACTTTATCCTTTGGTCTACATCCATTGATTTCATTAGATTGTTAGGTTCATTATTGGATGTGGTCTGTTCGGATCTTATGGATCTTTTATGGTTGGGTGATGAATTAGTACTATTGTTAATGGTGGTATTTACATTTGCATTTGTGTTTCTACCCCAGGACATGAACTCTTTTCTCATAAGTTCATAATAGTTTAACAATCCGCTACACCAGAATATTTTCTCTTCCCTTAGCGTACTAACATTATCATTTTTAAGGTTTTTAATAAATTGCAACGCGTCTAATATCGTCAGCGATGGAGTTTTCCTTATCATTATTGAGATTAGTAGTGTAATTAAATTTTCGTTATTTTCGTTATCTGCAAAGACTAGGATCTTCGAATCTGCATTGGCTGCTTTTACCAAAGTTATTAAATCATTAAAGTATTGAAATTTCTCGACGTTTTCCATTGTGAATGTGTTGGATTTTATAGAACTGAGAAGCTGCAGAATTGGTTGGTTGGTTGGTGGTATTGAGCCCACTAACTGGTTTATAAGATGGGTATTGTTTGAATGATATATTACCAATGGATCATTTGGCCCGTTTTGGATTAAGTTATTAATGAAAGTTGAATCGAAATTGAGCATTATGATATCATCCTTTGAATTGTATATACGTGACATCTGCGGGGAGACATATAATTCAGCCATCTGTGCGGTTGGTATGTCTATACCGATGAATATTCTAATATTTTCATCTCTGATGATTTGGGAGTGTTGGAGTATGGATAGTAATGAACCAAAGTATATGTTTTTGTCTAGCTTTTGTGGTTTATATTGATCTTGAGAGACAGAAGCAGATTGGTTGTTCAAATAATTTGAATGTTCGTCAATATACATTATGATGAGAAGCAGGAATTCAATATTTTTACTGTGATTCAAATCTAGCTCAGTATTGTTAGCACTTTAATAATCAGTTAATATATATGGTTTGTTCTGGTTATAACGATGTCACTTTTGAAGAGGTGAAAAATTCCTTGCAGATTGGAATAATAAATAAGGAAATAAATGAGGGAACGAAATGTAAAAGAAATTGTTTGTAATCTTCGACCTACTAAAAAAAAGCAACAAAGCAGGTAAGTAATGAACGTGTTTCTACAAAACCCAGAATAATCAATGATAAGAGTTGGGCTGATTTATTTTACAAAAGTAAGTAAACCAAGCAATCTTATTTTTTACTTCTGATATTGCAATTATTGATTGTAGATATTGTTAGCTAAATGCACTTAGTATTCCTAATCAGGAAACATTTGCTCGGAAATTGGGTAATTGCTTTAGTAATCCTGCGCTGTTTTCCTGCAATGAAAATTTTTATTTTTTTCATTTTTTTATTTTTCTTTGTTTGTTTTTTTCCATTTGGCACAGCGCTGAGTTGACGCCGCTCGTTGCTTTTCACACAGTGAGAGAGGAGAGCAAAATGGACGGAATGTGGTGGGACAGACGATTTGGTTAGATCAAGTTTATGAGGATCACTCAGTCTAGCATTCTGGTGTTGAAAAGGGCAGCCTCTTAACATCAGAGAAGCCTTCTATTATGTCTTCTTAATGCAATGTATGGTTAAGGGAGCAGAAGATATAGAAAGAAGGACGTAGAATGTATAATGGAGAATGATTATAACGGTTGTCTTATATAAGGACATTTCCGTTCACGAATCTCTGTTTAGTGTGTGGAACGTTCCTAACTTGAGATCGAGGATGCATCGTTTTTGTAAGGCACGCGTTAGCCCTCATTCTATGTATGTGGGTATGATTGCCCTCCATGTAGAATTATTAGTTGGTGATTACGCGGAAATTAGTAGATGGTCTTCAGTGACCAAGTGGATTGAAGTAGGACAACAATAAAGTATTATATCTTATTATATAAGTACCATATTTTTTAAATCTCATCAATATGAGGCTTAGAAACAGGGTAGTGGTTTTTTGAATTAATTCTTGGTGGAAAGAAAGAATATGATTGTATATATATATATATATTGGAGAGAGTAGTAGTCACTACTCACAATTGGTTAATTTTATAATTTACACATATCTAAGTGACATGAATACCCCACGTGTATATAACAATCACGCTACTATCGCTTTAACCAACAGTAGGAACCTTTAGACATCTCATTGACGATTATATTTAAATGTGTGTTGTGGGATACTGTAACGGACGAGGATATATTTAAAAGGAACTATCAAGAATATGCATAGATGTATCTGAATCAAGGGAATTATCGAGTTAGCACGTTTTTGTATCCAGGATATTTTATCTATCAATTTAAGGGTAAAGCCCCTGTGATTTTGAAGTTTCAAAAAATGCATGTAAAGTCCAAAAACAGACAAGAACTCCATACTAAACGTGCGTGCATGAACATTTAAAGGTGGGAATGTTAACATGTCCAAGACGGTGAGAAGACCTAGTTTCGTATGTTCTCCTTGCGAAACGAATAGTGAATAAAATAATAAAGGCTGGGAAACCTAGTTAATTCGTTGTTATTTATGATTTAATGTGTGTGTATTTATAAAATTGATCTTTATATAACTATGTGAGTATAAAAAAAAGCTATTCAAAAAAAAAAAGCGTGAATGTGAGTGTTTAATCGTGATCGTGAGAATGTTTGTTTATATGCTAATTTGTTTGTGTATTGTTGTTTGAAGTTCTTTTCAAAGTATCCAATTCATCCTTCAACCTGTTTACTTCCATCTCATATAATCTCTCGTTGTTTTGCAAATAAAGTATATAGTCGACGGCTTTTTCCAGGATCATACTCTTATTGAGTTTTGTTGTGTTTGTTGGTGGAGCAGTGTTACTTGCGGAAGAAGAATTGTCTAGTAATGCAGTGTTTGTTGTTGCTGTGGTATCGTTAGTTCCATCATTAGGTTTGTTTTTATTGTTGTTATTTTTTCTTGACTTGACTGAATCGCCTACTTCGAAAGCAGTTTGTTCAGATGCTACCCATGGAATGATTTGTTGTAATCTTGCGATCTTTGTATTGATATTAATTCTGTATCTCTTTTCGATCTTATTGTGAGCTTGCTTTTGGTGGGGCGTTAGCCTCTTTCTTATTGGTCTTGCCGTATTTCTTAGTTTTATGTCCTCGTCTGTTATAGTTGAGGAATCGATTTCTGTTTTGATTATATTGTCTAGCGAGTTTAATAGGTTTAATGGAGAGTTAGCGAAAGAACCTGAGGCAGAGTCTGAGATTGAAGAACCAGATGGTAGGAAAGCATTTTCCTCCTTGATAACTACTTGATTTGAGTTGTTATCAATAGGGTTCATAATGATGTTGTTGTTGTTGCTGTCTCCATTAACGGTGAATAATTGGTCGTTGATAGGAGAAGCGATTGATGACGAAGAGGTTGAAGATAGAATAGTTTCTAATGGTTCAAACCATGCAGAAGACGAATCGGAAGAAGTGTTTAGACCGGCATTTAAAGTTGCAGTTGAGTTGTCCTTAGCATTAAAAGTTTGTTTACCAGCGATATGGTTATCGAACATCCATGAGTCAAAAGAAGTTGGAACCTGTAAGTTGTTTGGGTTTGCGATTATTGGATCCATGATTGTTTGATTATTTGGCTTTAGTTGGTAGAGTGAATATATTTAATAAGTGTTTAAATATATCTGCGATTAGATTTTTTTTGGTATTAAAAAAGTTTCAACTGGTTGGTATATATAAACGGTTGAAAAAACGTGTGTTGGGGGGGTTTAATATAAAAGATTGAATATATGTATAGTTAGCCTTTTACCTAAAACGATGTACGAAAGGAACGGATGATTGTTTGAATGATTGTATATCCTGGTTTCCTGATATCAAGAGATATAGATAATAAGATAAGATAGAAATAAAAGAAGTAAAAGAGAAATACTAAAGAGTTGAATAGAGAGATTTGGTAAGATTGGAATAAATGGACAAAAAAAAATTTTAACAATTGGGTCAAAAGTTGCATAGATGAATAAATGGTCAAAATTGTTGTCGTATATATATGCCAAATATAAATTTGAGGTGATGAGAAACATGCGTGTATTTGTTTGTTTGTTTGGTAGGTGGAAGTATTTTGAGCTAAAATAAGTTCAGGCTGAAATAATCGATACGAATGTAGTAATCTGTCAAGCGAAATACAGTAAATAGATAGCTAGTTTCTGTTGTAGTCCATTCAGCAAAGGGGAAAGGAAATGCACGCAGAGAGATACATCACTGAAACTTTCCAGTGTTTTGTGGATGGAAAAACCCGCTTATCACAGTGCGCACCCAGTCACCACAGCATGTCAAATAAGGCACCATGGATGTTTCTGTTTTGTTTCTTCTTCGAGACCCAAAAAAGAAAGAAAATTCCGCATCTGGAAAGCGATGTTTGGCTCACCGAGAATTTCTGAGATTCAACAGAAACGGTGTTTATCCGAGCGCTGCTCTAGTTTGTGTCCCGTTCCATTTGTCCCACGGAAAACGGAATAACGGAATAACGGAAAACGTGTTGTTTCCGTGTGAGGTAATTTGCAACCGCTGTTTCGGTTTGGGCTTTGGTTTCGGGTTTGTTTCCCGTTTGTGTTTATTTGTTTGGTAATTATGGAATAATATTGTTCCATCGTGTTCCGCGGCCTGGGGACGTTTTTGTGGTTTGATTGTGCCATGCTGCGCTGTGCTATGCTATGCTATGCTAGGTGGAAATTACACTGTGCAGTTCCCCGTTCTTCCGTCTAAATGGGTGCACAACTAATTAATTCCCTTCATTTCCCCTCTCCCCAGTCAATTGCAGCACATACAGAGAATCAAATAATTAATTAATTATATCTTTTCCAACCGAACAGAGTGTTATCTTGTATTCTCATCGTCAGGGTGTATGTAGTCTAATGTACCCAGTAATCCTCACCACTTACCTACTCTTACTTCATGAGCCATGCTAGGACGACTCTCCCCTTAATGGGCCAACCTTTTTTTGTAAAAGCATTTCTGTCCTTCTTGATTTGTGTTGTTTTGACTTGCGCACTTAGTGTCACTCCTGGCTGCTACTAATCCTGCCCGGGCTATACTTTATGCCCCAATTATTGTTTCACCAAAATCAAGTCACTCATCCATTCATTCACGACTTACCTAAATCTTGCACTTGCACTTGCTCTCTCCTTCTGATTTACCCTTGAAAGAGCCTACACTACGCTACATCTGGATTCTTTATTATTCCATATAAAATATTTGTTACCAAGGTCACACTCCATTTCCCCTTCCCCTCCCCCTCCCCCACG
>JAJLYB010000032.1:89105-101927 GCA_030674245.1 Jamesozyma piceae | reverse complement strand
TGAGATACCTACTACATTGTCGTCCTTGCGTACCTACCTCGTATCCATTGCTTGTCATTGAGTCAAACAATGTAAAAATTTTCACTAATTGAGTCATCTTAGTAAAAGGTTATATTTTGTCGTACGTCATCACATACGGTAATTTGCCATGACAACCTTGTATCTTGTCATTATATACGGGAAAATACCGTAACAACAAGTATAACTGGATTGGTGTTT
Organism: Jamesozyma piceae; assembly: GCA_030674245.1. NCBI lineage: Eukaryota > Fungi > Ascomycota > Saccharomycetes > Saccharomycetales > Saccharomycetaceae > Jamesozyma > Jamesozyma piceae. The sequence goes on along the minus strand of JAJLYB010000032.1, from coordinate 101,708 downwards.
TTAAGCTATAAACTTTATATAATATGTATCCCTATTTAATGTATTTATTCTTTTCTGTTTCTCATAATTTTCTTGTTTCGTTTTTACCACGCGCGAACTTGTGAAAAACTAAATGAAAAAGTAAATCAGTGTAAATGTTGTTAATAGATGAACTGAAGATATGAAATATTGCTTATTTTACCTTAATCTTGTAATATTAACTTATTGTTGGTTAATATTCCAGCACTTACATATATCATTCGATATGATCAAAAACCAAGAATCTTTAATCAATTCGGATTCAATCGAGTGTTCAAAAGAACAACAAATAAGAACAAGGATAAAAGAAAGACAAGGATTAATCAATAATACAATTTATACGATCTTAGAAGAAAAGAAGATATACGATTATTATTATTTATATATACATATTAAAGTTTTACTTTAACGTTATTAATTAAACACACTATACTGTTATCTAGACCAGATATAGCTTTAACTGTTACTTACAACTTGACTAACACTAAAGATAATAAGCATCAGCGCAATACCAGCCTTGAGAAATTATTATAGATCCTAGAAGAGACATCCAAAAAAATACATTAAGTTTTGGGTGGTTAGTGTAGTGGTTATCATTCCACCCTTCCAAGGTGGAGACACGGGTTCGATTCTCGTACCACTCAGATATTTTTAATTATCACAATTCTTTTTTATGTATTATATCTCCTCTAATGCATTGATCAAAGGAAAAGTGTTTAAGTCTTTTCCAGTAGTTGGAAAATTTTTTGAGTATGTCTTTTATTGTTTAATAATTTCAGAGGTGGAAACCTTCGAGGAACATTGAAAATTGGTTTTAAAACAAGTATTAATTCCCGTCCGCATTTATTGACAGCATTTTATCTTATCATCGTCTTTAAATCCATAGGCTGGATTCGTTTTACATTTTTCAAAAAGAATTAATTGTATACATGAGCTTATTAATATATAAATAGAAAAGAGTTAATTATATATTGTAAATAAAAAAAATAATTTAATAGGATAAACAAAAAGTTGATAATAGATCGTTTGAAAGTCATGTTTACATTACACCATTAACCAAATCAGCACACAACTCGGCATCTTCAGCCTTACCTTGAACCTTCAAAGCGATACCTTTTGAGCTTTTAATCATTTTAACAATCAATGCAATCTTAGTACCGGTAAGAGCACTCTTACCAAATAATTTTAATGTATGAGTGTTTGAATCACTTGGCGCAAATTGTGAATTACTCAAAGGCAAACAACTTGTGTTGGCAATTACTTTATCAGTAACTTCTTGTAATGTTAAATCTTCTTGAATGTTATAAACAGTAATTTCTTCATTTGGTAATTCATCAAAGGCAGCTTCGAAATCACCAACGAAAGAACTTTTGATATAATCACCGGCATTTAAGAAGATAGAATCGATTTCATATTCATCTTGGAATCCTTCGTCGTCTTCAAATGGCTCATTGGTATCTGGATTCAACTCTCTAGTGGTGAAATTCAAATTGTTCAAGAATCCTTCCATGACAATGTCTTCGGACTTTTCAAAAGCAACATAGCATGCAGATTCATCCAATGGCAATAATCTGTCTATAGAAATAGTTAATATTTCGTTTAGTTTGGATGAATCTGGATCTTCTGAAGTACAAGTGACCGAAATATTTTCTAGAGCAACTGCATCCAATGTATTTGTAATATTAAATTGGAAAACAACGTAATCTTTAAAAAGATGTCTAATACCATTGACCACAAACTCAGCTTCGGGTTCGGTTAATTGTGTAACCTTGGAACTGTTAATCAAAGTACCAAACTCCTTAAATTGTTCGATTTCTAATAATTCATCGGCATATTTGGTGTTCAATAAATCTTCTTCGTGTTCATTCAAGTTAGCTCCCTTGTATGTATCTTTATCAGCTCTTTTATCATTGGCAACAGTCTTAGAAGTTGGTTCAGAATTAGTACTACCTCCAGCTGTTATTTTGAAAACTTGTTCTTGCTTATTTTTCAATTCCATGGCCTTTACTTCATCTTCAGTAAATTTATGGATTGTCGATACATCAAACGGGGTAGTGAATGAGTCTTCGTTTGATGAGATGTAATTTGTTAATTTATTCTCTAATGACGATAAATCATAATAATACTTGGATTGGATTAAATCATGGGCAACAATATTTTGGTCATTCTCAGAAGAATTGATAAACTTTAATGCAATAGTAGCTCTGTCCCGAACTTCATCATCTTGATCATTAGCAATTCTTTTCAATAAACTGATAATAGAATCCTTTAATGTAGCATCATTTTTTGTCAAAGCAAATTTAGATAAAGCAATAACTGCAGCAGATCTAATAATTGAATTTTCCAATACAACTCTATTGTAAATATGTCTAACATATAGGGATGGTTTAGAAGTGAATGGACCTTCCTTACCTAGCAAATGTAAGACCCTAACTAAAATTTCGTTAAACTCACAATCTTCAATGAAATCACATAAGTTTTCCAATACTAATTCTTTGGATTGTGGTACGAATGATACTATATCAATAATTGCTTCTACAATACTGTTTTTAAATTTGAAACCACCTTCACTGTTCTTCAAGACGTCAATTAAAAATTTAACAATAGATTTCCATTCTTGTGGGAAGTTTAATGATAAGGTACTAACAGCATCAATGATAATTATCTTGAAGTCATCAGAGACGTCATGAATAATCTTACTTATGGTAGAGATTAAAGAAGATATATTCTTGGCAGTCCCCGTCTTTAATAATGTGGTGATAGCGTATGTAGAAATGTTTCTGTTTGGATCGTTAATTAATGATTCTAATTCTGGGTTGCAAATAACAATCTTTTCTGGAGATACCATCGATATTTTGTTTAATATTCTTAGGGCAGCAAATCTTGTTGAGACTCTTGGGACTGACAATAAAGATTGTAAAGTTGAAATGGCAGACGCATATAAATCTGGGGAAACTAAACGTTGATTACGGGCAGCAAATGAAGTGATCAATTTAGAAGTTTCAATTTGAACAGATTCAAATTTGTTTGATAACCAATTATTTAGCAGTGGTTGGAATTGGGAAAATAATTGTTGATCTCTGTTGGTTAAATCACTAACTAACTTTACTAAGTGAACTTTGGCCAATTGATTCTTCAAAGAGTTACTTTCAGATAATTGTCTTACTAATTTCAATAAAGACATTTTGTCAGTCTTTTTCAACTGATAAACTAAACCAATCGCATGATATTGTGTGATGAATGTTGAATTTGGATAAAACTCTCCTACTAACAAACTGTTATTTACATTAGAAGTTGGTACCTGTTTTAAGTCAAGGATAGCTTCCTGTGCTTCATTAGAAAATCTTTTGATTGTCACTTCAGAAATAGGTAGTAGGTTGTATGAAGTACATAACGCAGCTGAAGAAATTGATGGGTGTTTTGAGACAACAGCACTATTCAATAATCTTTCCGCAGAGAATGCAGTTGATTCATCTAAAACATAAGTTAAGGCTCTGATAGCGTCTGGTTTGACTAAGTCAGAACCATTTTGAACATCTTTCATTATTGATGAAGTAGCCATAAGAACATCTTCTGACATACCACTCAATTCTTTTATAGCCAAATAAACAACTTGTCTTAATGAGTCATTTTGATGTTGGAATAGTTTCGAGATCGAGAAGAACAATGCAGTTGCTTCATTCTCTGGGAAAGTTTCACCATTAGCCAATAATCTTAATAAGCGAGAAATCAATACTCTGCATCTCTTTGGATTGACTGGTGATTCGTTGAATGTATTCATACAGTCCTGGTATATATTCATCTTATCAGGTAAATCGCCAGAACTTGAATTCTCAAATTTCTTGTAAGTTTGAACAGACATTATTCCTTATGATTGATTTGTTAAATTTTTCGTCCTTAAAATCAATAAAAAGCTTAACAAAAATACTTCTATCTCTATAAAATATGAGATCAAATATATTAGTCAATTAATGGAATAGATGAGTTTGAATGTTCTTTGTCTTCTTCCTGCTTTATCCTTGTATCTATTCTACTGTGGTACAAATCAATTGTGAAGGGGTTGCAGTTGCAGTTGAATCGACTGCTGTTATTTATTTATTTGTTCTGCTTTACAAGATATCTATTTTTTTCAATATTCAGTACAGTTTACGTGGTTTGAAGAAAAACCAAGGGTATGCGTAGTTCGTATAGAGTGACGAGAATTTTGCATTCCAAAGACAATGTGGCCGGGTCAATGTATAATTTTACTAGATGTGTATCTTAATGAAACGTAAGATAATTATAGAAGTATTTATTGAGAAGTATGCTGATGGAAGAGTGTACTTAGTACCTTGTATAAGCAATACAGTTCTTGTGTTGTTTCAAATTTTAATTTGCATTATATATATAACTATGTATGATGACTATGCTAAAAATAAGTAATAAAAATATAAAATAAAATAAAGTAGGAAAGGATAGATTAGATTAGATTTGGTTGGGTTGGGTTACGATAAAGTTGAATAAAAAAATAACATTGAGGAAAAGATAAACAACAGGATATTGATTTACTATTAGTGTATTACTTCTCTATCTATTAGATATTTCATGGTTATTATTGTGGTGGAGGAGGAGGTTGCTGCTGCTGTTGGGGTTGCTGAGGATGTTGTTGTGGTGATGGTTCTTCATTTAATGTTAATAATAACTGAGCCAAGCATCTTTTTGAGCCTACATCGTCTCTTAATACTTCAGTAAAAGTATTATCTCTTAATTTTTGTGGTAATACAACTTTCAATAACCTGCGAGCTTCAAGATCATCACTTAGTCTTAAGTAGCATCTTATAATATGTTTCAATAACCTTCCTGGTGGTGTATGAACAGTTAAATGTTCAACCATATCTTTTAATACATTTGTTACCGCATAGAACCGTTCCATGGTTGCACAGATGTATTGTAATCCTATGTCATCTAGAAGGATTTTCTGTAAAATGAAAATTGCTACTGTTTTCGATAGTTCTGAAGATGATTCCATTATTCTTAAGCACAATGGTACTATATCAGTTCTCAATAAGAAACTAATTACATCTTGAGAGTCATTCTTAACTAAGGCACCAATGACACCTAGAGAAGTTAATCTTAAATATTCGAATGTTCTTTGTCTTGAGGTTGTGTTTAAAAATGGAAATAAAAACAATGGTATATGGGCTTGTAGAAAGAGATGTTTTGTCTCTGGATGAGATGCTACACATTGTAAAAGGACCAACGCGTTACAAACACGATTGGATAGTTGATTAGATAGCATTGTTGGTTGTAGCATTGGGTAAACAGATATAATTTCATTTAATAAGGAAGTCATTACACCGAATGACGACCATAATACTATAGCTAAATCATCGAATTGCTCACGTTTACGGCCTAGTTCTAATAATGCTTGTTCCTTTTGAGGTCCATAAGTTAATTGGCATATCCAGTGATACACATTTGGATCGTCTAATGCATCCGATGATGGTCCAGAGCCTGATGTATTTGCATTTATATTTGTATTTTGTACTATAGTTGAAGGAATACCTGGATTTGATTGTTGATTAGTATTGTATGGAGGCATATTTTGGTTAGAGTTTTGTTGGTTATTTACATTCATGTTGTTTAATGGCATACCATTCATTGATTGTTGTTGATTGATAACATTATTCATTGAATTTGGACCCATAGATAATGGAATTCCATTATTTGTATTTGTAGGATTGTTGTAGATCGGCTTTTGCTGGGTTGTGAACATAACAGCTTTCGATATATCTTGTGCTTAATCAATTATAATAGTAATAGTAATAATGGCAATAATAGGAAAGTGGAAACAAATATTAAAACAGTAAAAATAAATAACTAAAACAAATTATCTCTGTTTTGTTTGTTCTTTTTCTTTTTTTTTGTGAATTGTTTTTAACTGTAAGATAATATCTCGTTCCCTTGTCTATAGTGTATAAAATGTAACAAAATAAAGAGGAAAACAGAATTTCACTGGGTTTATATGTTACAATCAATAAATTGCGTTTTATGTATATGTTATTCTAGCTGTATATTTAAATATAAATCTTTCAATTCACCCGTGTTCTGTGTGTGTTGAATCTGTTCGATTAATTAATTTCAGTATTCTTCTCATTGCAAGAAAAATCGGACAAACGAGAGAATTTTTAAGCTCTTCGTGGAGAGTGATAATATTACCCGGTCACTACTTTTGACTAACAAAAATTTGATGTCTCAACCACTAAGACATTAGAGAAAGAGAGCTGCTTTAATTCAAGAGAATTATTAGGTCAAGATAATACTGTTTCATAGAAAGAAGATCAGAAATTTGGGTATACTTAATGCTTCATGGGATACCTGAGTACTTGGTGGTATCCTAATTCAGACTGGTGCACAGCGTTTGTCTCATCACTTAAATCTTTCTATTGAAATAATATTCTATAGTTGATACACTTATCAACTACAATATATATATATGCATGTTCTCTCTATAGAACTGTTATATTATGCTATGTTATGCTTTGATTTATTTATTTCTAATGAGAAAGAAGTGGTTAGAAAAGAATTGGAATTGTTTGGACAACAAAATTTCAGCTGCTTTTATATGTTTTTTTTGTTTACTATTTATGTTACCCGGAGATCTACATTATATAACATCTTGTTTAGGGCTGCCGGTAATGAATTAGCAAAGAGAACAGTGCTACAAAAATATATTAGGTAGATGAATATTATTTGTATCGTGATTGATTGATTAATTATTATATATATTGTTTGAATTACTTAGTGTATATTAGTCCTTGGTTTGTGGTCATGTTTTTACTAGCTCAGCATCATTTGAAATATTAAAATCCATATTTACTCATGATTTGTTCTAAGCTCCAATTAGAACTATCGGCGTAGTCATTTGTAGGTGTTGTAGAAGTGGTGACGGTGGTTGTGCTCTTTGTATTAGCCTCAACCCATCTATCGACCTTGTTTGTTATGTTACTATTGTTAGAGTTTCGTAGTAAGGTGTTGCTTGAACTGCGACTGTGACTATTTAACTGAATAATTTTTCTTAAATCGTTATTGCTACCAGTAAGCGTACTGCTGGAACTCAAGTTACTATCAACAGAGTCATTTCTTTGCATTCCGTATATCTTCTCTCTTTGTTTCTTCATGTGGTGCATTCTCTTCTTCTGTTCCATAGACCGTTCAATGTCGCTCTTGATAGGCTCTAATAATCCGTTTAGATCTAGTATCAGGTCTTCCTCGGTAACACGTAAATCCCAATTCAATAATTGCAATAATTGTCTTTCCATTAGATTAACATCTTCTAAACTAAACAAGCCATCAGTGTATTTAGTCCAATGCTTGTTCAATGGAGATGAATCGTTATGGTATTTAGCGCTCAATATCAAACACGCAAGAAACATACGATGGATAGTGGATGGAATACCTGTAGCATCCTTTGGAAGAATCCTCTTGAGTCTGTTCAAATATACCACAGTAGTCAATAGTGTTGGTGTATAGACATTAGTATAACGAACTATTCTGTTAATGAAAGTCAATAACGATGGTAATTTAGGATCCTGTTTGTTTGGAGAGTTTGGTGGACTAGGATATTTGGAAGGAGGTGGTGTAGTCTTAATGATTTTTAGAGTAGATCTGGTAAGATAGCGCAGCATATCTTCCGTGACTGGAGATTTCATTAGAATGTTTAATGCTTTCTTGTATTCTGTCATTTCTATGCTATTTTGTTGGGTTGCGTTAGGTTGTGCTTTATACGTAGTATAGTAAATTTGGTTCAATGATTGTGCGTTTGAAAGGATATCTGAAGAAGTCATAGACCAGCAATTAGAAATATCTTTCATCATTCTAACTTATATATATGCTAATGTATCTATCACAATGTTTACGTTCAATACCAAGCAAACAAAATAACATTCTAAAACGACATACAATATTGAATATTTCGTGATTCAGTTAAGCTTACAGAACGTCAAGCCGACTGCTACTGCTTCCCTATGCTGTAAAAGTCATCTAAGATTTCTATGTTCCAAAGACGCAAGGGTTTACAGCTACTTGAACCGTTTGTTGTTGCTCTTTTGGATATTTTACAATTCGTGTCGAGGTTTTTCACTTTCCCACACGGGAATTTCTCTACGGAGAGTACAACACGAAACGCGTGAGAAACCACAAAAAATACCCAATTAAAGCGATTATTATGCGAAATGTTTTATTCTATTTGATTTGGAATTTGTGGACTGTCAGAACTAGATGACTTTACTGTATTGTATTTGGTCTTGTTGTTAAGAGATATGGCAGAGACACCAAATGTGATCAGGGTTCTCTACCTATTCCCCCCCTGTTAGATGCAATTGATATACATGCACACAGAGAGAGAGGCTTTTTCTTGATTCAGTTTGATTTGATCTAGTTTTACCGTTTTAGTTAATATATCCCAGTTTATCCAAGTGAGAAGTATTACAAGTTCTTAAGATACTGTAACGGAATCTAGAAGTAAATGGGAAATTACTCTCAGTAATATGAATTCTAATCTTGAGGCATTATTATTTAAATTTATTGTATTTTATATGTTTATGTAGTTGTATTTTTATGCCATCAAACCTCTAGTTCAAAACTGGTCTTTATAGCACCAATTACTGCACTAGATTGGATTTTATCATTTCCACCTTTAGATATGGCGTATTCAATATCGCTCAATCTTGTTAACAACTCAATTCTTGTACTTTCATTCTTTAACTCATACCCTTCTAAAATTTCAACAATACCATCGATCAAATCAATCAATGCCAACCCTTTGCTATTACGTATCGTATTCAACGTATAATAGGCTGTACTCCAATCATCCTCGAGGATTGATTTCAATATAGTCTCCAAATCTGCTGGTCTGGGGGCACCACAACACTCGTAGATTACATTATCTGTAATCTCATCTTCCTTTGGATCATTTAAAGTAGCTTTACTCGCTTGTAATACATTTAGTACACGCCTCATATCACCCTTAGATAACCTTAATAAAGCATCTTCGGCATCTTTACTTAGTTTCACCTTTTCATGCACCAGCACGTTTGCAATTCTGCGCTGAATTGCATCATATGGCAATGGTTGAAACCTAAATCTAGTACATCTACTTAACAAAGCAGGTGTTAATTTATGTGCGTAATTAGCCAATATACAGAATCTTGCATTCTTTGTGTATTTCTCAATGATTCGCCTTAATGCGTTCTGTGCTGCGTTGGTCATAGCATCAGCTTCATCCAATATAATTAGTTTGAATCCTTTAGACATGATTTGTCTGGTCGATGCAAACTCTTTGATCTGGTTTCTAACAACATCAATACCTCTGTCATCTGACGCGTTCAACTCTAGCACCATATTGGAATAATTATTCCCATATATCTCCCTTGCAAGCGCAACAATTGTAGAGGTCTTACCTGTACCTGGTGGACCATAGAATAAAAGATGTGGTAGTTTTCCCTCTTCAATAAATTTGCGAACAGTACCAACAATCTCTGTTTGACCATAAACGTCATCTAACCTCTTTGGTCTATATTTCTCAACCCATGGTAAATTATCCAATTTATCACTCTTTTTAATGTCACTCATTGTGATTGTAGCCTTATACTTCTTGGATTAGCAATATTTTTACTTTATCTAGAACACTTTCAACTCTGTATCCCCCAACTATACACCTTTCTTAATAGCTTCAATATCAAAATCAACAAAAAATTTTCAATCTAAGAAACACGTAAAATTACAATTACAATATGTGGTGTTAAGATGTAATTTATACCCAAAGCCCTCAATTGTCATAAATTAAGGCATTAACACCAATGGTTTTATGGCTAGGTAATAAATATCAAATCAACAGTCAAATGATAATCTTAACAGAGTAAAGTATATATATGTATATATGTTGAACCTTGTATTTCAGTAGCATGATTCGTTTAGTAGTCTATTTTTAAGCCTTTTCAAACCCTGCAAAAAATCTTAATACCAATGAAGAGCCACATCGAGTAATATCAGAGTTATTGTATATACAATTACATTGACTCACGCTTACTCGTATCAAGTTTTATGCAGATTCAAACGATTTCGTAACCACTCAGTATACAGATTCATATATCCACATGCATATATATATGCTTGCCACCATGTGGGGCCAACTTTTTTCACTAATAATAATACTAGCAAATATATCTATTGCAAGCACGTCGCTGGTCAAAGATAAATACCCTGATCAATTATTCGCATTTGATGAAAAGCAATTAATAGATTCTATAGATGATGATATACCCCAGCCTCATCTAAACTCGATCATTAACCCAGACAATATTACAGAATGGACGCCAATTCACTCAAACATTACCGGAGGGCAGAAGGATTTCTACGTTTTCTCCATTGACACTATGTCATCAGGCTTGGGATTCTCTCCTACATATGAAGTATTAATCTTTCTTAGTGGTAACATATGTAACCAACCAAATATTACAGATCCAAACGACGAAATAGCTGTAGTTGTTACATATTCTTTCAATGATTCAATAGCCGAGGATCCAAGCATGGGACATCACATGATATTCCTTGATGGCTATGTCGAATCACTGGCTGTTAGTCCTGTACATTCATTTTCAGAGAGAAATACTACTTCGATGTATCAAAATCTATACGTTATGGTTCAACTATATAACACAACCTCAGAGGAAGTAGTAGATAAAAATGCATTCCCGGGCAAATACTGGGACTATCGATTATCTATATCTGAAAATGATTTAGTGTATCAATGGGATTATAGATCATGGTTAACTGTCTTGGATACCGATGACAGTTCGGCTTTATTAAAGACAGGAAGTTTCAGTAATTTCGATACTGCATTAACATCGCAAAATATTTCTATTTATGATCCTACGTTGTATGACTTATACATATATTCGTATAATGATTCAGAGGTGCTAAACTTGAGCTTGAATAAATCTTTGTGTGCTATCAAGAGTGGTCCATATTTAGTTAGTTCAGAAACTAACGGAACTTATACACCAAACATTGATTTAGATGAAAAAAGCTTGACAATACAAAGTAATATGGCTAATGGTGCTAATAGTGTGAACGAATATTTTTACATCACAGGTTTGAATAAATCAACTACATACGTTGCATATTTAACAAAAAAAATTGGCAAACGTGGGAGTCTTTCTGATGTAGGGGGGGTCTTGTTCAATCGACAATTATTTACAACCCGTGATGACAATACATGTACATTGATTCATGGTTTAGACTTTTGTAAAGATGTGGAATATAGTGTTCCAACTTCTTCGTTGGAATTAAACAACAAAACTTTTATGGCTAGTACATATGATTCTATTGCCCAATCATTGTATGGCAATTTTAGTCAAGCTTTACAACTAGTTGCATGTGATACAGAAAAAGATGCAAGATATTCGCCAATTAGGACATGTCAGGATTGTGCAAACTCTTATAGAAATTGGATTTGTTCAGTAACGATCCCACGATGTTCCACTATAGAATCTAGTTATTATATTTATAGAAACAAGGATGAAAATAGAAATTCATACATTGATAAATATATCAAGCCGCTAAGAAACTATTATGAAATATTACCTTGTATTGAAATGTGTTATGGGATTGCAAGAGATTGTCCGAGTGTTTTTGGGTTTGCTTGTCCCGATAGGGATAGTAATGAGCAGTTACTACTAAATAGTTATAATATCTTTGGAGCAGACGACACTTTGGATACTTGTAATTTTATTGGTAACCTGACTGATTTAGTAGAAACCCATTAGCAGGTCCAGCTAAAGAAGCAAGTGTTTACAAAAATCTTCTTTTTAAATTAAATTTCCATACGTTTAATACATGTATCGTACTTCTTTTTTAAAAGAAGCAGTATCGATTTTGGAAGATTTTTTGGAAGACTAAAGTTATTTAGTGTAAATTAGTTCGAACTAGTGTCACAACTTTATAGAAAATAATAAATGTAAATGTTTGCAATAGTTGAAAATGCGAATCATTTCCATTAAGTTTTCAGAAACAGTAATCAATTAAAAAGAAGTAGCACATTGAACTCAAAAATAAGATTTTGAAGATTCTTTTCGTTCAGAGGCATACGCACTGATAGAAGATTGATTCTTAGTTGAAGGCATCATTATTGATTAGTGTATGTCGAAGCAAAGTTAGGTTAGAAGAGGAAGTAAATATCTTTTCCTACTTGTAATCTTTGTATAAAAGTTCGGTTTATTATAAAATAATAATTATGTAAAATAAATAAATAAATTAATTAATTAAGAATCAATATCAATCAGATTGTATACTTGAAGTATTGGTCTATTTATACGTCTCTGGGAAGTGAAGTAATAGGTGAAAATTTTTCACATCGTCGATAAGTTATACTATTCTCGTTGACCATCATCTGTGACCATTATAAGTTAATTGTTTGTAGTCAAACATTGATTTCCTTATATGAACACTCGTGTCGTTCATAACTTTCTATATGCTATTGTTTTATTTTCGTGTTTCGTTTTCAATCGCGTTCGTGGTTGTTAGTAACCTTCGTATTAAACTTGA